>VXBA01003290.1:261896-446064 GCA_013399895.1 Serilophus lunatus | reverse complement strand
AGTGGGTCAGAAGGGTCATGGCTGATGTATAGCCTGCTCATATATGCCCCTACTTTGCATGAAACTAGCAATTGCCATGGTCTATGCTTGGTTTCACTCTTACAACTTCCCAGATTTTTTTTTTTTAATTTAATCACATAAAGCAATCTGGAAGAAGCCCCTTTAAATAAAGCCTGATCTGGCTTTCTCTGCTCCCACAGAAAAAATGAAAAACCTGAATGAAGCCCAGAATGCTGTAAAAGTGTTTTCATATTCTTGTGGGAAAATGGCAATTGCTTTGAAGTTACCAGATTAATGCATATTTATGGTTAAGTAGAGTAGTGCCATTCAGCTTTTGTGCATTGTAAACCAGGGTTGAGGAGGATGAGGGCTGCTGTAATGGTTCCTCCCACAGATGTTAGTTTTTTGTGTATACTCTGAAAAAGTGGTCTTTTAAAAGTGAGTTAAATCATGCTGTGCCTCTGCATTGTGACCAGCCTGTCCCTGTCTGGAATCTTCTGGTAGATAGCCTGTGGGAGTGTTGCGTGATGGCACATGGGGCTTACCTGGGGATGTAGGGTCCTGCTGGATTGGAGGTGTGTTGGCCAGTTGTTGCTGAGGCTGTGCTTGAAGGCTGGCAAAATGCAAGGTTGACATGCCTTAAACCTAAGGGAGCTGCCTTCAAGAAGTGATGTAGACATGGACACTGTTTGTTAAGGCTACACAAAGTATTGGGCACAGGTCTCTGAAATGGTATGCTCTGCTGGTTGTTCAGAACTGACTGTTGTAATTTGCTTATGGAAGCCTGTTGCTTAGCCTGACATTGCTCTGTTGTCCTGAAGTAAGATACCCTTTTGTGGGAATAGTCATATAGAGAGGAAGAAGTAATTTTCAAATTCCTTTTCAGCATGCCTCTAGGCCATGTTAATTTGGCAACATGTGCCAGTAGGTTTTGGCTCCAGAAATTGTCTGGATCTGCTCAGTGTTTTCCATGCAGTGCCTTTTTTTAATTAACATTCAAACCCTATATATTTGCTCCTTTTTTGCTGCCGTTTTTCACAGTGTCCAGCTCAGCTGTTTGATTAAGAATCTCACCACTTATATGGTGAGGGACCTTCAAAAGCAGAAGGTTCTTTGTCTTCCTGCTTCCACCCTTCTTCTGCACACTTCTGCAAGTCCCACCCAACTGCAACAAATGACATCCTGTTATTTTGTCAGTGCAGGGAACTGAGAGGTGCTGGCAGGGAGCAATCCTCTGCAGCCTAGCTATATTTTGCTTCTTGTTCTTCGACATCTAGACAAAAAGGACTTAAGAACTTATTCAGAACTGATTGAATGCAAGAATAGGAAACCACAATTGAGAGCTGTAGCAGTATTCCTTCTCAGCCACCCTTTTTAGAACCATGATGACTTCCATATTGTGGCTTGTAGGTATCAGAATAAAGTCTGATGATACCTCCCCCTGAACCTTTCTTCAGCTTTCTAACTTTGGCTGATCCTACTGCAAGTACATGTCACCAAGTCAGCGGGCATGTGGTTGCCACTTCATCAATGTTTACAAACAAATGCTGATGCCTAACATTCATAGTGAAGCTATACTCCTTTGTGTGAGCTGGGTGTATACTTTATGTAAGTGTATGCATGTGTCTCATGTAGCAGAGGTGCTGCTTTATTTGGAGTGACCAACTCTTTTTTTTCATCTAGAACAATTTTGCCAGTGTTAAGGTATGGTGGAGACTGGTACTAAAGGCTATTGGTGTGCAACATGGGATGCATACATATACTACAATAATTTGGTGTTTTTTCTGAGGCTTGCTGATTCCTGGTTATTTTCTTGCTTATTTTTGTAATGTGATTTTTCATATACTTCTGTATTATGAATCTTTTTGTTTTTTTAAGCTATCTCTGATATGCAGCTTTCATATCTTGGCTCCCAGCAACGTTGAACCTCATTGTAAAGTCCCTTCGTGTAAAAGCCATCTAGTTATAACTCTCAAAAATAAGAGGCTTGTCTCCTGAGGACAGCTCCATATTGCAGTTGAAGTATAATCCTTAACATTGTTTTTTTTGCTTTCAAGTAACTGGGGACAGTAAGTCAAGGAGTGAGAACTCCCTTTGTTTCATGTAGTGTGTGTTGCAGGGAAAGAATGTAACGGAGCAGAAAATGAAGAAAGACATAAAAGAATCTCAGCTCAAGGAGGTCAGATCCATCACAGGCTTAGCATTGCCTTCAAAGATGTCTGGGACAGGTGGCAGTTCAAGACAATCAGAGGAGAAGCATCCGCTAGCACTGAGATAAGGGATTCTTGCAGAATCCTGCTATCTGGTCCCAGTTTGCTTTGATGTAACTCTGCTAGAGAAGACTTATGGGAGCAGACTACTGCTTGCCTCCATGATAGGCTGCTGTTGTTCAGCCTTTTAAGGTCTCATTACAGTGGTCCTTGAGGATTAATCCTCTTTAAGGTTTACACGGGAATGGTTTTGTCTGAAGGCCCAGCCAGGGATTTTGGTACCACCTGTACAAAGCATTATTGCATTCTTTCATTCTATTTTTTTTAGGTGGCTCATATTTAACAGTATTTGACAGAAAATAAAGCCAAACATCTTGCCTTCTTTGCTTTCCTCTTTGGCTGTTACTGAGTTTTTGTTGAGCACAGCTTGAGCAGTCTTCTGCAGACACCAAACCATTAGCAGTAAATTGTACACTTCTGGTTACTCAACTTAGCCTGCTGGCTTTGGCAGTGATTCTTTTTCTTCTCTTATGCCCACCCCCCTTTCTGCTTCTAAAAGGAGGGGAGTGATGATGTTTGGCTTCAGAATCAGAAATCATCATATTGTTGGTTTATTCCTGTGTCTGCACTAGTGAAATTTGCATTTGTGCCATTTTGCTCGGAGTTTAAGATAAGGGAATGTTGTAAACTTTCACCACTAATTTGTTAAAAAGACACAGCAGGACTTACGAGGAATTTCTTATGAAAATAAACTTGCCACTTTCAAGGGACAAAGCCTGCTCTTGGTGAAATAGCAGCAAGCAGATTGAAGCAGCAACTCCTGTGGTAATCATACCTGGGTTTGGGGATGCAGCAGCAAGTGTCTTCCAGCTCCTTGATATGTTTTGTTCTTGGTACTGTTTCTGTGCAACTCTCTTATAGATCTGGCTCTTGAAGATTGGAAAAAGGCATGCAGCCTTGATGCCAAAGAAAGGAACATTGCTCCGAACTGGATTCTTTTTTCCCAATGTCATTCATTATTTCCCTAATTGAACGAAGTGTTACAAAGTCATTTTGATAGTGTAACTTCAAGACGATGGCTGAGGTAAAAGTAAGACAGAAGTTCATATTGGGTAAGTGAAAACAGTATCAGTGATCCTGACAGGGATCCTGAGGGTGTAGATATGGATATAGATAGCTTAAAGGGTCTGATCTCTATGTTGCAGTAGAAAAACTTAGGTCTTCTTAAACCATATCAAGCAGCTTGATGGCCCTAATTCAAATTATTGTGACTAGTTCTAGGGTTTTAGTTCAAACGAACAAAAGCCACCAAAGTATTTTTACCTAGTAATAGTATAAGTTGAATCCTTTGGGGTAAAATAATGAGTTGTGCCTTGTTTCTTACAGAGTACCTTATCATTAGTTACATAGTAATTTTACTTTATAAAGGAAATGCAAGCAACAGAGCAGCTTCACAAACCTTCTGGATTGTTTTTCGAGTGTTCTGTTTGGGAGTTATATGGTATGTTAAAAACTGCTCATAATATAGTTATAGCAGATTAGTTTTCTTTAGCTATCTGGTTTCCTACAATATTTTTATATATAGTGCTGGCAATATAAAAGTGTATGATGCCACTGTAGCCATAAATATGCCTCTGACCTCCATACAGTCCTACATTTTCAAACTGCACATAATTTAAAAGTAGTGCACATGTTTAAGTTTTACTGCATTTGTGAAGATTGTTAAATTTTGCCCATACAATTTTTTCCCTAATAGCTAATTTTAGAGGGTGGAAAGTTGAGAGAAACAGAAACTAAGGAAAAAAAAGATTAACTCAAAAAAGGTAATGAAATGTCATGATGTGAAGTGCTGTAGATGCCTTCAAGAAGACCTATTCGAAGAAATACAGACATATTTTTGGCAGTCTAACTTTATATAAATCAGACAAGTGTGTCATTTTATGCACCTGCAATCATGCTGTAGCTGTAGTCTCGATGCATATATAAACATTTACATTTATAAATAAAATATTCTATTCTTATTTTCTGTAGGCTACAATTACTTTGAATAACATGATGTTAAATTCTGTTCTGCTTCTTTAATTTCACATTAGAACTAGTTTTCAGCAGATTAGACTTCTAAAGAGCTATTCTGAAGGCTGCTGTTACATTTCTGAGTTTATAAAATACAGGGAATACCTTTTTATTCCACCTGATGATAAATGCATAAAAGGTGACAGTGCTAGGTATTCACTGAATTGGCTGTTTGTGTAATTTCAATATGAAGGTGTCATTATGAAGTTTTTTTTCAAACTGGAAGTCTACAATGCAGTTTAACAATGCAGAGAGTTATGTGCGTTTCCAGTGATTGGCTACACCAAGCCAAATTGTGACCTCTCCTGTAAAGAGCCCTGGTTCCTTTCTTTTTCATCCACATACAAGTGGGCTGAACAGGACAAAGGGGAGATACTGATTTCAGACAGCTTGTTTGGAATGTGGTGCTGTGATCCAAGGATTCAGTTGCAAGGTCTACAGTGAGGCAAGAAATGGACAGAGCTTCTTTCTGGGCCTGGAGGCTGAGTCCTAGGCTTGTCTTTATCCAGGTTGTAAGAAATAATGTTTCTTGGAGACAGAGAAATGAAATGGCCAGCTGTAGTACTGTTTGTACATATACTATGGGAACATTTACTAATAATAGTGTTAGTGTTTTCTAAATAACAAAAGTCAGTGAGTCAGCCATGCTGGGAGTTCAAAGTATAAAGTTCAGCCATTTTGAGAGTAAAACAATATATGAAAATGAAAACTTGGGTGTTGGTTTGTTTTTGTTTTTTTTCTGCTGTGACATAAAGCAAAAATATATTTGATTCTGCATAATTTGAGAACGGTCATGGAAAGATTGATACCTGAAAAAGAAGTTTTCAGAAAGTTATAAGTGGCCACAAATAGGGTTTTGTAAGACATTATGTAAACCTACTGCAGCAGGTGCTATCCAAACCTCTCCACATATAAAAATATAAAGATGTTGCAAAAATCTATAATTTGTATATATATTTGTATGATAATAAGAATTTCTTTGCAGCTTTGGGGCTTTATGCCTCTCATGAGAAATTTTTCAGTGGTAGTAAATTCTGCATTCTATATTAATAGAATCTTACCTTCTTTTTTAATTTTTTTCTTTTTTTTAATTTTTTTTGTTAGAAAAGAACAAAATTAGAATCAAAGCTGATCTTAGGCTAACAAGTGTTGAATGGAGTAGTTGTTCAAAATATGTCTATGGTTACACCAGTGTTTTTATTAAGAAAATGCTTAACAATCTGAAAACTGAAAAAGGGCAATAGAAAAGGAATATGTGTTTTAAAGTATTTTATTCTTAATTTATATACACAGATGCCATACAGCTGCTGAATGCTGTATTTAGCACATACAAATTTCTTTCAGAAGTGAGGGTAGCAATTGTAGTTGCTAGGCCTGTAAGAAGAAACATATACTCAAAAATTCTTTTAAATGCAATTTAATCTGAGAACTGTAGTTATTCATCTCAGTTAAGTGGTTTCAGTGACTTTTAGTTGCCAAGTTTGTGTTAAACACTTCATATAGATTCAAATCATATTAGATTAGGAATAAATAACTAGATGGTATTTCAAGTTGTCTTCTTTCAGAGACTTTTAGAGTCCTTGTGCACAACTCTATCTTTTCTTTCTGTCTAGGTAATCCAAACTTTTCTCCTTAATATTTTGTGAAATCTTATGCATTCTTCCTTATCTTCCAGATTTAGGTTCATCGTGCTTAAAAATGCACCGGACCATCTATTTTCCTAACTGCTCTGTATATTTTCTTCCTGGCTTGTCTCCCAAACCTAGAGCCATATGGGGATAATTGATCTGTCCTCTGTTCGTGGTAAGAGAAAAATTTTCAGATTTAGGTTATTTCTGTGTACTCCGTCCTGCTAGATCATGTCCTGAGCTTGCATGTGCTGCAGAGATTTCCGTCTTGGGAAAGGCAGAATAACTATGACCTATAAAGTCTAGCGAGGACCTGAATACCAAGTGTCAGGGCAGATTCAAAATGTTACTCAAGTATTTCTGGCAGGGCTTGGGCACTCAGTATGTGTCCACTCAATTCCCTAGAATCTAAAAACTGTCTGCAGCTTTGGAAAAATGTACAAGTCTTGGATATCAAGTGGCTAACGGGTTTTCCTTAATATGGCTGGTGCAGTATGAAATAGTGGGGCCTGGCAGGTAGGAAAAACTCTTTCAGTAAAGCTGAGAATGTCCTCCTGTAAAGCAAACAAATTAGTCTTGGACTTATTAGGAATGAAACACCATCCCACGCAAAACTGCTGCAGGCATGCAAGTATGTTCAGGGTTAGATTTTATAATCTAAAATCAAGAACGCAGAAGAAATACTTGTAAAAATAGTTTGATTGGAAATGATTCCTTTTTGGTATTTTGGTCTACTGTCTATTTTGCTGTTTTGTAGTACATATCCATATTTTTTCCAAGGTGTAGCTTTGGTGGGGGAAAAGGAAAGTAAGTGTTTCCGAGCTCATGAAAGCAGTTTTCTAAGACAGTGAAAGACTTGTTCAACATGATGTTTTATGAAGTCAAAATAGAGGAAATGAGTAGTGGAGAACTTTTTTTTTGTCATTGACTCACTCTTTTTTTTTTTTTTTTAATGAAACAAAACTCCAGGATTGATTAAGAAAGGCCCCATGTTATGTGTTCTGTGTGAAGTGTTATTTTTCTCTCAAAACAGTTAAGCACCCATTTCCCATTTATAGCAACTGACAGGCAGAGGTGTTGAGATTTGTTGGAATTCTTCAAGGAAGTTTGTGGCAAAGCCACAAATAAAAATCTTTATCTCATACACTCATGCCTTACTAATTAACTAGAAGGGCTTTCAAAGTGGATTGAAATCTCTGTTCCTAGCCTGGTTTTCAATTTGTATAACTACTTTTAAGCCTTTATTTTATAGATGCTCTTCCAAAGAGCTATTTGCCACATTTTTTTCATGAGGCTTCTTAATAACTGAGATTGAATCAGCAATTTGATAGTTGATTACTGGTTAAGTGGTAAGTATTGTTTTAAGAACTTCATGGAATTAAGGTATAGCTTGATGCAATGTAAATAAATGGCTGAATTTTCAGAACTGCTGAACATCAAGAAGTTGTTTTGGAAGCTCTAGGGAGCTTGGTGATTTGAAAATGAAGATTGTTTTCTCTAACTTAATCTTAAAGCCTGAGAGTTCTGATTTCTAAAAATATTAGCCTTAACTTCTAGTCTTGAATTTGGGTATCTTTTTGTGTATTTTGCCAGTTACTTAGGTGAAAAGGGACTGTGCTGTAATGTATGTGGTTAATTTTGCTTCATAATGGAAGTGCAGATAGTGTCAGGTGTGCACTGAATGCACCAAGTCTCAGAGGAACAATTAGCAGCCTGGATAGGACCAGCTCTACTCACACCTATATTTTTACATGATGGGCTCATTTTTTCCTCACTTACTGAAAGAGATGTGGTGGGAGTTTTTTTGGAGTGGGTTTTTAATTGGTTTGGATTTGGTTGGTTGTTTGGTTGTTTGGTTTTTTTAAGGAAATAAGCTTCTTGTCATATTGCAATGTTAATTCTTGTCCTTGTATCCCACAAACTGCAGATTGTTAAAAAAAGACTCTTGACGTTGAGCATTGCCTTAATTGTTGTCCCTGACAAGGAATTTTCATGCAACAAGGCTGAAACTTTGCATATCTCTACAGAAGGAAAAAAAAAGGAACTTAGAGAAGGTAGTGAAGGGACCTCATGGGGAAACTCCCTAAAGAAAACACTCATTTTAATAGCCAGTTATAGTTACTAAATGACAACAGTGAAATCAGCATGTCTCGCAGTTTATAAAGTCCCTGCACTTATAAGTGTGAAAATTAATAGTTAAGGCTGTCATAAATCTTACACTCCCCACACAGTAAATAAGCACATTATTCTTACCAGCTTTAAACTACATTAACTCAATCCCAAGTAATTACTAGTTGAAATTTTCATTTTGTAGTAGGAAACAGACTAAATTCTGACTATTGGTTTGAAAACTCTAAGTGCTGCTCTTGTAGCTGTAATGTCAAATCCAAAGAACTACACAGAAATCTTGCATGAAAGAGTACTAAAACTGATATTTTATGCTAAGTACTTATTAATGATCTGTTCTGTAAGACCCCAAATACAAGTCACTAGCTATTAGATTTTTACCAAAAATCTTTGTTATAAACATTTCCTATCTTTTTTATATACATTTCCTTTTAAACTCTGTACAGAATTGTACAGTAAAATCTCTTTTGGACATTTTAAGTGCCAAACAGGAATATGTGCTTTCAAAGGGAATGTGCCTTCTTGATAATATAGTATATTACAATTGTGAAGTCTAATCAGTTTACATCGTGATCTTGTAGTTTCAGGTGGATAGGGAACCTCTGTCCCCTTACCTGAGGAGAATACAGGAACAGAAAAATTTATGTCCCCAGCTATTCCTTTCTTTACTCTTAAATTGCTTGGGTTTTGGAAATGATACTTCAGCCAGGTAGGCTTCTGTCACCTAGCAACATTAAACAGGCTTTTGAAGTGCTGTATTTGGAATAGGCAGTTTTGAACCATCATTGAATGGAACAAAGCTGAGTATTCCTGGGATTCTCCAAGAGCAGATATTGCTATAACTTCTCCAGGTGTCCTTTTTGTTAGAAAACCTTTGGAAAGCAAATGGCTTTCAAAGTGACTTGAGCTTTGACAAAACTTTTTGAGTCGATATCATAAAGGAGGATCCTCATCTCCCAAAAACCCCACCTGTGTTGCAGTTAAATGAGTCCCAAAGGCACAATTAAATGTGTTGATATTTAGTGCCATATTCCTGTGCACTGGGTGATCTCCAAAGTAACTAGTGCTCCAGCCCAGTAAGATTTTACCACTGCTTGCTGCACCAAGGATTCAAACCCCAGCAAAAATTAAATTGAATATTGTTTCAAAATGTGAACCTGCAGTGTGTAAGTGCTAAGAAAATGAATAGGTATTTTCTGTATGTAGCAAGAAACACAAACAGTAGGTAATAAATAAGGTTGAGCATCCAGATTTTTTGTTCTTTAGAACAGGTGGGAGTACTGTATTTCCTGTGTGTTCATTGGCAGCAGTTACAATATTCTTTCTATTAGAAGTAGAATTTTTGTGCATTATAACCTGCATAAACAGCAGATATCAATCAGTAATCCTGATTTTCTTGCCCTCTTCTACTAGCCCTCTTGCCCTGAAAGAATCAAGGAAAAAAACAAAACAAACCCTCATTACAACTTTGCAATAAAAGACTAGGAAGGGTGTAATGCGCAGTACTGTGCTGATATGTTTTCATAAATATTAGTTTACTGCATACCACAACAGAGAACAAATACATGCAATTACTTGCAAATTTCTTCAGTGTTTGTACTTATAAATCTCTGCCTAAATCTTCCCAGCTGGGAGTTAGGCTGGTCTTTCTTGCTATGGAAGCAGGGCTTTGTTCTCATATTCAGCTTTGGCTCAGTCTGGAATAATTCAGAAACGTATTAGATAGATTGCTGCTCCCAAAAGACATAATGAAATAACCTTCACTCCCAGCCTTAGGGAAATAAGCACACAATCAGGGTTTGGGCATATTTCTCGATTAAACAAAGAACTAACTGTGCACAAATTGCTCCCTAACAATTTGTAAAGAGTCCACTTTATAAATTTCTTGCAGATGTAAAGCTGATATTTTTTAATCAGAATGGCAGGGCTGCTAAAGTTGAAATGTCTTCAACATTTTCCATCATTTTCTCCATAATTAGTATCAGAAATATTTAGATTTAAAATGGAATTGGTAACACATCCTAGGTTATTTTTGATTTGTTTTGGGGAGTCGGTGAAATGCAATGGTAAACCAAAGCTAAAAACTCCCCTTAACACATACAGTGAACTTAATCCATCTGGAATAGATTCAGGATAACTTGGTGCTGTCAATTTTTATTTTGTTTAATTTTGTATGGTCCTCAGCAAAGGAATGAAAAGTTACTGCATTTAATGTCGTTGTGACTTAAGGTGTTCTCTGGTCAACTTATTCAATAAATCAAAATCAGACTGTGGCTGTAGCTGCAAAGTGTTGTTTAGAAGAGGATATTTAGGAGATGTTTACCAGTTCTCCACTGAGTGAATAAGACATGGGTCATGCAAAAAGCATGCAGTATTTTGATGAATAGCTGTATTAGATGGCAAGTCTAGGGACCCAGGAAACACAACTTCTTATTTTGATGGCTTCATTTTTAACTTGAAGACTTCAGTGTAAAAGAGAATAACACTTGAGTATCATTCTGCTGCCTTACTGTTTATATATGACCCATGCTCTTATCATCTGAAATATCCCCTGACATTTAAATCTGTACCTATTTTCTATATGTTAGCTTGCTGCTGATTACCTCATTCTTCAGCTAATTAGATGGTTTCAAGCCTTGCTCTCACCTAAATGTGCAAGGATATTGCTACAATTCATGGAGAATGGTAAAGATTTTCAGATAGTTTTTTCTATGAAGTAATGACCCTGATCCTTGGGCTGGTGTCTGCCTGCATCTCTTGCTGAAGTCAATAGACCTGCAGCCACCTGGCAGACAGTGTATTTCATTCCCCAGTTTCCTATGTCATGCACTGAAGAGGAGCTGTGCTTGTATTAGCACAGCTGTCAGCAGATGCTGGTAGGTCCTGTTTCTGCAAGCACAATGTTCCACTTCAGTTTAAATGGACTTGATTTTAAAAAAAAAAAAGTGTACTTTGCTCAAAATGCATGCAGCTACTTGCCATGAAGTTGTACCACTCTCTAAATGAGCACAGCTTCAGTAGCACACAACCAGCTGCTGCCTGGACTAGTTCTTGGAGACCAAAGGTGTCAGTGCAGCCTGGGGAGCTGCTCGTGCAAATCTAGGGCTCAGCTCGATACCTTGCCCTAGAACATCATCTTTCCATTGCTCTGCTCTGATGGTAAGTTACAAGTTGGCAAGGTTTTGGCTTAGAGGCCTTTTGTGAGTAATGCGTAGTTTGTCATGTAGCTGGCCTGACACCACCTATTGCTTTCAAAAGAAATCCGTGAGAACATGAGCCTGCTCATGTGCTTTATGACATTATAAGATAGAGTTTTCAGTTGTGTGACTTTACCTGAGGTTTGGACATGTGTTATAAATACATCCACACTGAAGAATGGACTTGTCACACTTCTACATAAGTGCATAGCACCCATGACCATCTTGTTTACATTTTATGTGTAAAATGAGCAGAAAAATGGTTTCAGGAGAGATAAGTGGTTACTCTGAAAGAAAACAGCTAAACGTTGTAGCATCTTGATCTAAAAAGAAAAAAAGACACAACTGAATTTACTGGGAAATTATTACTTTGTTTCATGTTTGACAGAACTGTGTGAGAGCTTTTACCCATCAAACAGATATGAAATGCTGTTCAAACTACCTGTATCTTCACAGCTGAACTCAGGGTTAGTAAATGAACTTTACAGTTAAAGTGGACATTTAATTAAATACAGTGTTGTTCTGCCAGTGGAGACTGTAACAACTGCTTGAGGTGGTCTGCTTTTACACTGGAGAATATGCAGTGGCATGTTGAACACGAAGGCCCCAGCTTGGTTTTCTTTTAAAATTGTGCTTAAATGTACACTAGATACACATTCATCACTTTAATCTAAACTCTACTCTAAATTAACATATATAGCCTCTGAGATCATACACTTTCACAGAAGTACTCTAATGAAACTTGGCAGATTTCAGCCCGTAACATCATTTGTTCCATTCACTAGCAAATGCAGACCTCAAGTCAAAACTCTGCTCAGTAATGAGTTCCATTATTTTTCTTCATGTTTTTGGAGTCTCAAAAGCCTCTTGTCCCATGTCTTTATTTTACCATAAGTCACATCTGCAGGCCTGTCATGCTTTTATCAAAGGAAAGCTTTCTCATGTTAGATCCTGAGATGTTTGTCATTTGCCATAACCAAGTGTGGGACTTAAATTAGCATGAGTGACTTTTCAGTAAAGAAGCTTTCTTCTCCAAACTGGCACATTAGCTGCTTGATGTTCACGGATGCTGTTACACATACAGTTACCTGGTTGATTCTGTTGTAGACTTTTGCAGCCCAATTAATACTCATGTAATGCTGACATAAAAACCAGGTGCAAAAGCAAGCTCATAAATTTAAAAATTTTATTTGAATTATCCTTTTCTGACTTCATGGAAAAGTACCTATTTATCACAGATGCACCACTGGGGCTGGGCTGGGGAATGACTTGGTTACAACCAGACCTTGTTAGCAGTAAATGAGGTGACTTGCTCAGTTTTGGTGCGGAATGTGGTGTATTTGACTTGACATGCTGTGTTTATTCTCTGTAAGGGGAACCAAGTGTCATTCAGTTTTGGCCGTCTTAACCTGTAGCAACAAGAAAAAAAGCCAAACTTGAGGAAGAATCTTTTCTCTTTAAAACCTTGCATATCTGCAGAAAAGGAGCATCTGCATGAGATTTATCCCTTGTGTGAGCTGCAATGTTTGACCTGTCTCATCTCCGAGCTCTGACTTAAGCTCACGACAGTGAAGATAGAGTAAGAATGGGCCTGCACCTTGTTTTAATTTATGCAGTCTTAGGGTTTCTGCTAAAGAGGGTAGATAAACTTTATCTTGTGTTTAACTGCTCTGCTTAATTGTGTAGGCACCATTAATAAGCAAGACATTAAAAAACTCTGGTCTTGCATGTGTTCAAGTTTTTACTTCTTATGTTCTCATTGTTAAATCTAGTAAATCTTATGCCATTCGACTTCAAGATAAAAAAAATAGTCATGGTAGTAGTCACTTCTGCGTAGAAAAAATTATTGGAATGCAGTCAGTGCAGATCTTTCACCTTCTCTAATCAAGTGATTTTGTAGTGATTCAGTAGTTAATAATAGGTTTTATTGCACTGAATTAACAACTGAATGTCAGCTAAAAATAAGCACAAAGTCTTTGCTAGATCTTTATCCATTTTTTTTTCCTGGATAAACATGTATATATTTATTTTTAAATCTGTTAATATATGTAACAGTAGCTCCTCAATGAGTTCTGGGGTTTTTTTCTAATATTGAAAAAAGCATTAAGTTTTAATAAACTAAAATAGAAGATATTTTCCTTCCCTTGCAATTAGAATTCTAATATAAATGTCTTCCCCTTAAAAAATATGCCTGATTCAACATATGGGCTGATGACTCACTGAAGACTTCCACTGATGTAAGTGTTGGTCTACAAGCCATGAATAGGTTAGTCAATGGATTTCAGCATATCTGTACAGATTATCCTCACTGAGTCTTTGGGGTTATTCTGATGAGCTCTCTAGACACATATTTTGTAAACAGGATCAGGCGCCCAAGAAGACAGAGGAATTTGTCTTATATGTATATAATGAATTACTGTTGTGTGTTTACAAATTCTTAAGTAATCAAGAATAAAAGCTGATGTGACCTGTGATTTAAAGCATGCTTTGAGTTCCCAGCATTTATGCCGTGTTCCCTCATTTATTGTGTTATAGACTAGCCAGAAACAGGGGAAATTGATACAAAGTCACCCAGCAGAACTAAAAAGGTCTTTCTGATAGCAGAAACAAGGAGTGCCTATTCCTGTCTATTCCAATTATTCCTAACTTGGATTGTTTCTGTTCCTACTTGTTTTTCTTTGGCTTTCCTCACTTTGTACTTTATTTCAGTCAGACCTTTTCCCTACTCTTTTCATACAGTGTCTCTGCAGTATGCTTAGATACTGACTAATGGGTACCCTAACCCAGAACACCTGGCAACAGTAAGTTTTTCATTTAGTAGTGGATAAGGCAGCAAAATGTAGAGAGCTCTTACATACCTCATTCTCGTGATTGAGTTTAAACAGCAATCTCATACATTCAAACCCCCACCATGCAGGAGAAAACTGCATATGCATCTGGTAATATATATGCAGTTGTTGTCAGTTGCTTTCAGTAAGTGTCTCTAGTGCCCTACAGGTTTTATCTGATGTGTCACTTTGTTTAGTCTTTGCGCTCCATGCTCTAGAATTCATAAGTATCTCCCTTCTTTTTGAGAAAGAAACTGATGATGCTCTATGTGTTTTTCTGTGATCCTGCCTGTGGTTAATTGTTTGCAATTGGAAGTCATAACCAGTTTCCTGGTGTAGGAATACTTCTGCTGTCTGTTTCTCTTGCCCTGTACATGTATGTGTGGGTCATGTACTGGAAAGCATTCACTCATAGCCTGTGTTTGGTTGTCCTCTTTTTTTCTTTGCTTTGTACTTATTGAGAAAGGAATGGTTGAAAGATGAAGGCTAAGAATTAAGATGAACATTATGAGAGGAGATAAAGAGTCATGGGTGGTTTAAGGTTTGTGTAGTCAGTGATGAGAGTTGGAAATGTTCAGGGCAGCCTTAGACACACAGATACCTTCATTAAGATGCAGTAAATTGGTCTTGCAGATATTCAAGTCTTTGATTTTTCTGCCAGCATAAGAGAAACACCTTGAACTGAGGACTAAACTTTTGGATGAGTCACTTTAGCTGTCATTCAAATGCCTAGCCTAAGACACATATAAAAGTGAATACAAACAGCATTCCAGAAATTGAATAATCATCTTAAGGATGAAAACGTGTCCAGATGGCAATTTTGTCACCAAACTTTCAGATGGCCAATGAATATTTAAGCTGTTCTCCACTCTGTGGTTCACATTTTACACGTCCAAGTTTTCTTGGGGAGCTATTAGTTTCCAATTTACCTGTTAGTAAAAAGGGGTCCATCTGTGTTCATGGCTTTTACAAAGAACCTCATTGTTTCTGTCTACAGGCTGGACAATTCCTGTGACTGATAGTCTAGAACATGCCTAAAGTGATATGTTTGTCTATAGTCCCAACTACATTGTAAATGTTTTTCATGACAAAGCTTCCATTTAACTTAAGAAGCCTGGATTCTTCTCAAACTAACTGATGTCACCCAAAAGGTGAAAGAATATACCTTGATAGGTCTGTGCAGCATGACAGCTCACATCCTGCTCTTTAAGTGAACTTGTGCTGAACTGAAAATAACAATTTTTTTTTGGATGAATGGTGGATAACATGTAAACTATACCCTAGTTAAGTGTACACAGCTTACCAGATCCATGTGTACTAATGATAGTGAATATATATATAGATATAAACCCCAAACAAACACAAACAAAAAATCAAGAAAATCAAACCCTGACAGAGAGATTGAAGGTATTCAAGGAGTACTTTGCTTTGTGTGACTGTTTTGCTCATCTGTTAGCCAACCCCAAAGTGACAAGTTGTTGACTCAAAAGGCTCTGCAGGAATGTTAAATGGTTATCATTATTTAATACTTGTGCTCTATTAAGTGACAGCCTCTACTTTACATCTTCAAAATGTTTTTCAAGCACACACTTGTTTCCAGGGCTGGTGGCTGTTCTTTTTTATGGGCAAGCCTCAAGGCCTTAAGTCCTGCGGTGGAACTGAACTGAGGAGGAGTTACAAATAGGGTTTCTGCTGTCACTGGTCCCTGCTTGCTCTTTGTGGCACAGAAACAATCTCAGATAGGTTGGCTTACTCTGGAGGTTGTGGCTGGTAGGCAGAAATCCTGCTTTTACCAGTGATTACTAGGGACTGTTCATTTAGTAGCTCTTCTATGAAGCTGTTGGTCTACAAGCTATACAACTGGCTGCTAAGGTCCCCACAGGGCAGACCTGCAACTTTTCTGCTGCTTACGGAAAACCTAAAATGCCCTCATTTTGTGTGGGAGGAAGGGCAGGGCTAAGTTATATTTCACTTTTTTGTATTCTTCCTGAACTAAATGCCATTCTCTTATTCTAATATCTTACTGGGAGCTTTACACTTGTTACCAAGCACTGAAAACACTATGCTTTCTGAAAACCTGTATTAGAATGTTTGAAAAATTAACTGTCCATAATGGTGAAGTTTGAGTTTGATTAGTATCTAAGTAATAAGTATAACTGAGAATGGAAAGTGAAAATTTACCCCTCTGAAGCCAAACAGCTCTTTCCCTCTACTTTTAAGCATGTTGACTTTAGGCAACTATAACTTTAGGAAATCTGAGTCATACATTTTAATCTCTTCTAAGGAGCCTAATTTCAAGCTCTACTCTTTTAGTCTTGGATTTAATTATTGTGCACTCCTTCCTCTTAGTCCCTCCTGTGATTTTTGTGATGTATTCTGAAGTTTTTCTTGCTTTGTTTTGCAGCTAGCTTTCAAATCGCTGCAATCTGTTCAATGCTACACAGTTAATTCAGTTTAGAATATCTCTACCACACAATTCATGCTTTTTACAATTAATATACATTTGTAATGAAAAGGTAGATCCAAACAATGAAAGATAAGGACAAGATTTGATCATCCATCTAGAGAAAAAGCAGCAACATCCCAAACCTCACCATATTAGACTTCTAATTTCATCTGTGTGATATTGTTTTTGTCATCACATGATCTTTCTTTCCTTGCCTTGTCAGCATTGCAGTGCAATAGTTATACTTTAAATGTACTTTGGAGAAATTGTAATTTTTTCAATACCTGTGACACTGTCTCAGACCTCTCGCAATACTGCTTGCTCTCCCTTTTTGCTGGAAGAAGAAAATGTTACCTCGGCAGAAATCAAGCATGAGAATTTAAGACAGCTAAGGTACATTAAAGTCTTTTATACTCATAAATTCAGAATTTTTCACTTAAAGGGCTTGCATTTTTTATGAATAGACACTTAGTGTGTAAAATCAAATAATGAATAGACACTTAGTGTGTAAAATCAAATAAATTCAGCACACAATGATAAGTACTACTGTTAAGAAAGAAGTTGGGCTGCTACAAAACACACATAATACTAGGAAAATATCAAATTATGTGACAGTAGTTGCACATTTTTGAAGCATGACCAAATAAGATATCATTTGAAGCATTTCCCTACCCTCTTGTTTTTTTCCCCCCTGGAAGTGGGAGGAAATGGATACTACACACCCACCCATTCACAAAAATCCTGGCAGGAGGCCAGCTTCCCTCTCTCTCTTCTTTCTTGAGCCAAGCTCCGGTCTCTTTTCCCCTTCTCCTTTCTTACTCCTCTTTGCAGTTGCTGCCTGCCAGATTTGTACCTATTTCAGCAACAAATGAGCTCTATGAGGCATTCTCACAGAAGTCTCCGAGTATTGCTCATTATCCACACAGATCCTAAAACATTCGCTTATGCCAGACTCTGGCTTGTTGGGGAATTTTTTTTTCTTCTGAGTTTTTACTTTATTTTCTGATTCTTTTTTAACTTTCTCTCTGTTCTTTTTTGTTTTTTAAAAGTGTCTGTACTGGCACAGGCTGCCACAAGCAAGTGAGGGAGGGATAAGGAGTTTAAAAGCTCTTGCACACATCCATATACCAGCTCTTTGCCAACATCTTTTCTCCAGCTGGTTTGGCAGCAAAGGTAATACCTGTTATGGTGGCAGTGACTGCTGCAGCCACTCCAGATGCTCTGGCTGGAGCAGTGTGGCAGGAGTTAAATGCACAGTCCCACATGCCAGCGCCTGGGGGTTTGAGTCTGAAGCTGTCAAATGAAAAACAGTGTGTGCTGAATTGTCCCCATGGTGATTCTCAGATGCTTTGGGAATGTAGGTTTTGGATGATGCCCAGAGTCTGATTTTTATCCCCCTTCCCCTTTTTTTTCCCCTCTCATTTCCATGATGGGGTTAACACCATATCAAGAGGCATTAGGATGTTAAATAGAAAACATTGGCTGGCAAAGCTCTTTCCAGCAGACACATCTTTTATTTGATGGGCTGGAAACTCCCTGGCCTGCTTTAGTTTTCAGTACGCTAAGGAGCGGGTAAGGTATGAGCTTCTACAGGAGGGTGAATGTGTCCGTATATGTCGAAGAGTGCCTAGTACAGCTGAAGCCCTCTCGAGGTGCTAGCTCTGCTCACTGCATCCCTGGGAGCATAATTGGAGAATTACTTTAACATCCTGCTGGCCACATCTGGGCTTGTTCCCACATACCTTAAACTAGGGAGTTAGCATGGAGCCCGCACATGCATTTCAGACCATGCAGGCTACCCCAGTTCTGGGCTCACTTCCTGTAGCTACAATGCCAGAATTTGTTACCTGCTCTTCCTTCTCTGAGGTCCTTGTGAATCAGACTGGGCAGATACCATGGCTTTGCTCATGGGGGTCAGCAGATCCAGGCTTCTTTTCCCACTCCACTGTCCCTGTTGTACTAGCAGTGGTAGGAGGCTATGGTGAGGGAATGGGAGAGCAGGGTTGCTGGGTCAGAAGAGGGAGGCTGTGGTCTCTTTCTGTGGCTACAGTGGGTAGTCCCTGAGACAGCTTAGCCGTACTTGCCATTTCTGGGATGAAAGATTAGTGTGTAGTTTGTGCATGGGAGACCCAGATTCCAGCCCTCAGAACAGCTTTGCTCTTCTCTGATCTGCACATACTGATCATGGCTCTCGCATGCAGGCAAAGCCTCAGTGGACTGCTTTGTCCGTGTACCAAATGTCCCTGGTCCTGGTAGATGCGCTTTCCTTAAAGAACTGAATACACAATGCAGAACTTGAGGCTGTTTTGGGTTGGTCAAGTTCCTTCTTCTGCCAGGCCTCCTTCTGAAGCTCCCAAAAAGTCATTACATTCTAAATCTGCTTTCTAGTTTGCTGGGTTTGTGCAAGTGAGGCAAGTAAACTGGGTTCTCAATCAGACTGATTTCAGTCTTATTGAGCATTGTTTTGGTTTACTATTGGTGCAAACGCATGTCCCCTTAACTTAGCTGTTATTACAGCATGATCTTCACAGTCCTTCTCACGCACCATTTCAGCACCAGAGAAGAAGGAATTTTCCTCTGCTCAAGGCACACATCTTCGAGCCAGGGATTTCTCTCTGCTGAGCTCATGTTCACAAGAGAAACACCATCTGCCTGTGAGCCAAGTGCTTCAGTTAAGAATGAACTTAATTGGGGATTACTTACAGAGGGTTTGCTGCACCCCCAACCCATTATGTGCAGCTTGGGAGAAGAGGGAATATGAGGTTCTTGTTTTCTCTTGAAGCCTATGTCTGAAAAGGAGACGATTTTTTTTTTTCAAAAAGCAAATTCTGTGCCAAACCTGTAATCAGATACAAATAGGAACAAATGCCAGAAGCAAAGGCAGCCAAAGTGAGATTTTCATCTTGAAAACAGCTTTCCCACCTGGCTAAGAAGTCCCTGCATTTGCCTGGCACAATGGGACAGCCCTTCCCGAGTTGTTCATAAGGGCCTGCATAGTGCTCAAATGCTGACTCTCTTCTCTATTTAGTCCTGGTTGTTGCTGCTTCACTTCGACCTTCCCAAAATCTTTCAGATGAGAGGGTAGGAAAGGTATGGACATCTTGTCCTGAGGATTTACATGCTGCATCTATCTGAAATGGTGCTTTAGGAATTAGCTACTTACATTTCTGCTAGAGCAGGCCAGAGGCCAGCCTTATGTGTGAAGGAAAAGGTGGTAGATACTATCCCTTTTGAGACACCTTCTTTTAGTCTCGGCTTCCACCGTACCTCATCATAGGATCATTCACTATGTCCCAGTTAAAGAATAGTGGTATTTGTCTCTGTTGTTCCCCCACAAGTTCTAACTATGATGTACTAATGAATCTGTAGGTCTATGAAAAATAGCTTTCCATCTCCTCCCTATATGAACCATTTGGGAGTGTTCAGCAATTTTTGGAGATACCTTTTGTAAACTGAAGAAAATGTTAAATGTATTTGTCGCTGTTTTATAGACCTGATCACGTTTGCACATGAGAAAGGAACGAGCCCCTCTTATGTGCCCTTCATCTGCATCGAAAGGCAGTGTGTGCCACCTTTGTAAACATCAGTGAAGGGTTGCCATCTTGTTTTGACTAATGAGAATATGTCACCAACCGGGAATCTGGAAGCACAGGCTATTGTTGATCCCTCTAGTTCACATTCCTCTATCAAGAAGGCTGCTGAACTCAGGCGTGGTTGAGAGTTTCTCAGGGTTGACCCTGGGCATGGGCATTGAGTGAGAGGTCATTTTTTCCAAAGAGATGTCACCCCAAGTTAGACACTTGAAAAAGACCAGCCATGGTGATCTCTCATGGAGCTAAAATAGAGAACTGGATTTCTTCAGTGAATGCTTGTTATGCATTTCACCCCTTAATGTGCATTCGTAAGTTGCTTATGTGAGTTGTTCTCTTTAGCTCATTTATTGCTGCAGTATGGGTAGATGAAGTGTAACTAATTGTAGCCTGCTCAAGTAAAGAAAGGAGCAGAAATAACACTTGCAGAGAGAGATGGGATGATGCTTTTCCCATGTTCCTAAAATTCTTTTGTGTTTGTATATCAGAGGTTGTGTCATTTCCTTATCTCTGCACTGATTCTTCCATGCAGCTTGGACATTTGTGGCAAGAGGGTGTAATGGACTTGGAAGGAAAGCTGTGGTCTATTGTCCAGTGCCTGAGATGGAGCTTAGATTAACTCTGGCACCTTGAACCACCCACCCCACAAAACCATATGCTGTTTGGGTAGGCATAAATTCTTTCTGCTAGTAGCTGTGTGTGCTCAGGAATAAAAAACTGCAACAGAGGACTTTCTGGAATGTTATAAAAAACTGCAGAAGTGGTCTGTTTTAAGTTGAAAATTGGGGAATGGCATAATAAAAATAAATTGTTTCTCCCCTTTTTGTATTAGAAAAGCCTCAGGCCATAAACATCTTGAAAGAAATGGATTTTTATTTTTTTTCAGCCTTCTGAATGGATCAGAGTGTCTTGAAAAAATCATATTGTTTGTACATAAACCATAAGAGCAGCAGCGTTTGGAATCCTATTTTTAGTGTCAGTTAGTCAACTGGCTTGGTTCGCTGGGAAATTCCCAACTCCTGGCACCTAAAGATTATTATTATCAGCTCCCCAAAAACTAGTTTAGAAGATATTTTAGTTCCATTAGCTCAGCTTGTGTTATCAGTTGTAATAATAATAGTAAATTTATTGCTTGTATTATCCTACCCCCTCAAAGAACTGGCTATGATTGTTATTTTCTCTACTTCATGCTGAAACTTAGGGAGTTTTATTTTCACTTTAACCCTAAATTCAGCCTTTCCACTAAAATTCTCAGAAAGGATCTTTCTAGCTCACATCTTTTAGAAATCAATCCTTTAAGACTATAATCTGGTTGTATAAGGAGAATGTAGAAGAATTTTCAACTCTCTGAAGCTACCCTTTGTACAGGAAGCATCTATGTAGTCAAATAAAAAATCATTGATATACAATGAGCAATTCTAGTATGGGCTAAACCTTTGTGAACAGCTTTAAAGATAATCACATATTTTATTGCAAACAGATAGTGTTTGTAAAACAGGTGTACTGTCCTGCCATCTCCAAGTATCTAGGTGTTCAAAATAATAACTTTGTGTATGTGATCATGCAAAACACATACACACCATTGCAAGGTCATATACCTACATACCTGCTCCCATATGTTTTTCTTGGATCTTTTTATTTGCTCACAAGTTATGAAACTTGGGGTTTTCTCATTTTCCAGATTTTCCCTTCAACTGTAATAGCTGGAAACATACGTGTCACTTTTCCTTTTAATTGTTTTGGTGTTGTGGGTTTCTTTTTTTTTTTTTTTAAATGAAAGCTGAGGTTCTTAGTGACATGACTGAAAATACCGGAGCTTTAAAAAAACTCCTGAAACATTGAAAAGAAATATAAGTCTTAAGATAAATTCACAAGAGCTGTCTATGCTGACTCTGCTGAAATTAATGATAAAACAAGTCTGACTTAGTGGGACTTAATTTTACCCTGTGAATGAAAATAACGGGAAAGTATGTTTTGAGTCAGTGCAATGTTAAAGTTAGGTTGCTGTGGTGTCCTAACCTTCATGACCATACTTCATAGGACTTAATTCCCCCTAATAAAAAATTATCTATTCCTTTCCTCTTTACAGGATGGAACAGTTTCAGCACTCCCACAGCTTGTGAACCCTCACCCTGCAGCCAGATGTAGTCTGTCCCTGTTTATGAACTTTCTGAAGGCATTTAATTTGGTTTTCTTTCTTTTTGTCTGAGAGTGTATTTAAGAACACATGGTTAGTTGATTATTTTTAAAGGTTGTGCTAAAGGTTTGGGCATACCATGGGGCTGTGCTTTATGACTGATACAGAGATGCTATCGCTGTAGCTTTTTGTGTTCCCCCTGATGATGACAGTAGTGATGGACATGCTGAAAGTGCCCTTACTTGTAGTGAGCTGCCCAGTGTCCTTTCCCTCAAGCATGTAAATGATAGTATTTTGATTAAAATTCTTTAGTTGGCACAAAGCAGTTCTGAGCTGCATTTCTCTCTTGAGCATGTATTCCCAGTGATCACTCAGTGATAAGTGTCCCACTTCTCCACGGACACCCCCTTGTCGCGGGGGAGAAGCTTGCGTGCCCTTATGAGTATGCGAGCTATGCTGGCGTTGGCATATGCCTCCGGTAGGGTCTCCCATGCCAGACAAGTCTCAACTGAAGGGTCAGACTAAATGTGTCCACGGGTAGGATGGACTCACTCGCCTCCTGGCAACCATCCTAGGAGAAGGACAACTCTAACCCCAAACCCGGGCAGGTGGAGCTCGTTTAGCCCTGTAAGGCCATCCATCTCAGAGAAGGATACTCTAACTAAACCTATGTCCTGAGGTCTTCGGTGTCACCCTCCAAGCTTGCTAGGCCCTGGCGGATGAATTTTAGGAGTAAACGGTAGGGCCAGTTCCGCGCATGCTGAGCCTCACCTAAAAAATCCATTGCGCAGGCTAGAAGGGTACACTCACTAGATGAGTGTTCCCAGGAGCCACGGGGGTGTGCAGAGGTGAGAGCAGGTGACAGGAGGCACCTAGCATAGACTGCCTTCCTTTGCCCTTCCTTTCTATGGCCAGTTGTTATTTTTTTTCCCTTCCTTCGTCTTCCGTACTTGTTTCTGGGATATAAGAGTACGTCGTGTGCTCCTGAGGCATTTGAGTTGCTGTGTGTATTTTGTCCAGAAGGATGTAGCTTAGCGCTTTATCTGGTGTTTTGTTTGCTATGCAGCTTTCTTACTCTTTTGTAAAGCTCTCTGATATGTTCCAATTTAACCACTCAGTTAAAAAAAATAGAGGTGGAATAACCTTTTCATTGCTCAGGGTAAAACTTGCTGCCCTTTGTGAAGCCAAATACACCAAAGCAGGCTACCAAAGCAGCACTGCTTTTCCAGTTTAATAGGTTTAGCTGATGTTACTGGTTTGCCACCGAGTTTATTATAGTTTCATACCTCACCCAGGGCTGGCAGCAAGCGTTTTGGTTTCTCTTTCTTTTCCTGTGCAACCATAGTGATAGTCATCAGGGCTCTCAGCCTGCAGATAATCTCCTCAGGGTTATCATTTAGTTACAAACAGTCGTGTGAAGTATTTGTGAAAAGGCTTTTGAAGTGGCATTGCAGGCGGTTGCTGCCCGGAGCTGCAGAGCAGACGATGTTTACACAGGGGCGAAGGATTTCTCTGCCTGGTGTGGTTCTCCTCAAGTGCTCGTATTCTGGGGCTATGCAGTTTGCCTTTCTAATGAAGTGAACTGTTTGTTTGAAACATGTGGTAGAAGGTATTTAAATAGAGACTAAAGTAAACTTTTGGGCTGTTCATGTAAGCCATGCATATCTGGATTTTGGAATGAAGGAAAACAATTTGGCTGCAGCTTACCTCTGGGAAGGGCAGTTAGGAGCTGTTTAAATAACGAACTGGGCTGCCCAGATGTTGCTGCAGCCTCTTACAAGTCTTCAGTGATGACTGCTGCTCATGTAGGCATTCCTCAGGATGTTGCCTCGATGGAGAGCTCAAAGTTGCTGTTGTTATTTAGAAGGGGGATTTATTCATTAACTGCGAAAACTTGGATACATTCATATTTGATTAAAACCATCCCAATTAGACAATGGACTGTTGAGAGCCAACATATGCTATTGCCTCTATAACGTCATTAGTAACTCAGAGTCCCCACTTTGAAATAAGATCGTGCCCGAGTGTGCAGACATCTGTTTCTGCCTAGCCAGATGGAGGTCAGCAACATAACTTAAATTGCTAATCCTCATTGTGGAGAGGGGAGCGGGAATCTGAGGAAGGTAGAAACAAATGAACTCAGATCCTGCTCCTGGCAAGGCATGAGGTATTGATGGTGATACAATGACTGGAACACGCTCTGCCGAGCTCTGGTAGTAAGTTTCTGCCTAACCGCAAGCAGAAGTTCAGAGAACGAAGGAAGGCTGGGTGAAGTGGTACTCTTTGTGTTTAAGGCATACAATTCGTCTCAGAGAACCTCACTGCTGTTCCTGGCTCTGCCACATTTGTGTCTTATGGGAGAGTTAATCGGCTGCAGCAAAACATCTCTCAACAATGACTGGCAAAACAGAGATTTGATGGTGGGGAATACTTTTCACCCCTTGCCATAACACAAAACAATTAAAACCAGTCTTGTGGGAAGTTCAGGAGCAGAGATTTCCAGTCTTGTCCAATAGAGACCATATGTTTCCATCCATCATTTATATTTTTTGTCAGGGAAGAAAGCACTAAGTTGGTTGGGACTACAATGCCACATCCCCTACCATTGTTTCTCTGCTTATTCTCCTCAGGAGCAAGGGGAGTCACAACACTTCAGACTCCTTGGGTTCAGCATAGAGATTAAAACAAACAAAAAGTCCTTATGCTTCCAGAGTGCAATAAATATGCTAGAATTTCAATAGGATCCAAAGAAGTGACAATAGTAGAATTAAGAGCTGGCAAATCCTTTGATGTTATTGACCAGAAAAGGACTGTTGTGGTCTCTGTCATGAACATTTAAACTTTTGACCTCCAACCTTTGTGTTAAATGGCTTTTCCATATGGAGAGTTACTAAACCTCTCTTAGTGCCACTGCATTTAGTAGAGCATCAAACACTTCACTGGCGGGAAATCCGATGCTTAATGCATTGGAAAAGATTGCCAGAGGGTGGGTCTGAGGAAAACTGTCTCTTCTTCTGCTGAAGGGTAAAAGAAGTCCCCCATTTTTCTACAGCCTGATTGCATCTGAACTCCACACAGGAACATGAAGTGAGGATTGCCTCTTGATGAATAGGGGACCCACATCTTAATTTGCTTTTATTGCCACCTCTTTTATGTAGTGTAACATGAAAACATGCAGATGAAAGATGGGCTTTTACGGGCTGGGGATGTCTTCATGCTTATGCCATCGAGCTGAAATCCTGCCCTTTATGATGCACTGGCTAAGCATCAGGGAAATGGATTTGCAGCCATCTTTGCCTTAGGGAATGTGCCAGGAGCACACAGAGTATGTGGGGCCATACTGGCCTACCTGATATCCTTTCCAATGACCAAAAGCAACTGCACAGGGGTTAATGTAAGAATATGGCAGGTGATTCTTCTTTCCTTTTGCCCTCTGCCAATTTCAAAATCTGCAGTCAAGGAATTTATGGGTGGTTTCAACACTACACTTCTTTTCTGTGACTTTCCCCCATGGTCCATTTAAACTTGCTATGTCCGTAGCCTTTGTCACTTGGTCATGTGGTAAGGAATTGTAGTCTGTATACTTCATCCTTTTTTGGCCGTCTTTCCCCTCTTCTGACTCCTTTTGTCTCCTTGTGGCACCCCTGGCTTCTTCTCTAGGATACAGAGAGGAATGAAAAGTGGTCTTCCTTCCAGTGCCTCCTTACCCACTTGGGTATGTGGAACAGTCCTTTCCCACTTATTTTCATATATGAGGGTTTGTGCTCTACCTAATTCTGCATTTTCTCCTGTCTTGTCCCTTAATCATCAAGCTACAGAACTTGTCTGTGCACAGGCAGGTAATGTAACTTTTTGCCTTGTCCACCTGGAATGGAGGAAAAAGCTGTACTGTTACCTCTAGTAGTGCCATAAAGCTCAGTCAGAGACCGAGGATCTGTTGCGGTATGCAGTGTAGATAGGTGATGTAAAGATGGAAACTGCCCTGAAGAATTCACTTTTGTGCTATTGCTATGCAAAAAAATCTTTGCTAATGCCATGAGCTGCTTTGCTCACTACTGCATTTGTATGCTTCTGCCTGTTCAGGTGTCTGTTCTTCCATTTTTCCTTTTCTCTCTACAGCAGGAATGTTATTCCTCATTGATGAGGCTGGACCTACCCCCAAACCCAAGTTTGTTACACTTGAGTCCTAGCAGTGAGGCATATTTGAGTAGGACATAGTGCAGGCAGAAGATCTCAGGAGATGCTGCAGCTGGTTCTGCAGCGAGGTGCCCTTTGCAGACATGTGCCCCAGTTCTGCACCTCTGATGTGGACACATCACAATGCTACCTCAGGGCTGTTTTATGGGGCATAAGGACATGAGCGTTAATTATGCTGAGGTTGTCAACTCTTAATTTTTGTACTGTGTTGTCAAGTAAGTGTGCTCGGACATGAATATGTTGTCAAATAAGCGTGCTTCATCCCATTTTTCAGCGGTAGTCCTTGCTTTAAGTGGTTGATGTAAAGGATTGGCCACTTTGGGTAAGCGGCAGTTAGTTCCCAAAGCAAGAGAAGTGTAGGCCAGATCCTGCCACTATAATCTGCAGAGGACAAGAGAGAGGGTCAAGCTAAAAGTGTTGATAAGACTTTACGATTAACTTCCATACTCTCCCATAAAGGGAAAGCCCTTTGGTGGGCAAGAGGAATTGGAGAATATGGACAAGAATCCTAAAAATGAAAAAAACCCCCATGTTCTATCTAAAGATGATGCTCCCATTCAATGTGCGCATAGTGGGAAACAAAAAAGTTGTCTGTAAAGAAAAATGAACTTAATGAAAGATCATGAAAAAAAGCCAAGAGAGACTAGTAAAGAACAAGTAGTTATGTACAATTGAGCCACTTTTTTTTAAGGAATTAAAGAAATAATGGGTAGTGGATAAAATGCTGTCATTCTCTCTTTTTGGGACTTTTTACTGGAGAGGATCAGAGTGTCTCAGAAAGGATGTCTCTGTGTTAACAATGACCAGGCTGAGGCCCAGGGAAGTAATGCAATTTAACTATGGCCATTTTGTTTAAAATATTTGCCTCAAAGCTTGGCTTGTAAAAATAACTGAGATTGATTGGAATATTGACAATATGACATTCTCAAAAGTAGGCTGAGTAAGAACCTAGGATAAACATCAATAGGACAGATTAAGAGAACTCACTGTACTTTCTATCTTCAGTAATGATCTGAAACAAAAAGTAACCAACATAAAAATTAAATTTAGGGGAGAAACTTTCTAAGAAGCTGAGGGAGGATGAGAGAACATGGAAGAAGAAAACGGTTTAAAGTCAAGTATTTAGAATTGTAAAGAACTAATAACCAAGGTCAAACTTTTTTTGACTTGAGCAATGCCCATTTCACAGCAGTGCCCTAGAAATAGTATGATAGGTCACTGCTGTGTGATGAAGTCACTATCTCATAGTGGGAAAATGAAAAGTATGACATTTGAGACAGTGTATAAGAAACATGTACCCCTGCTGGAAAGAGAATTTGCAGAAATATGTTATTTGTATTATAAATTTCTAAGGCTGCTTCTGCTAAACAGTATCATGTCAGCGTACATGAAAACCTGATGCCCAAGAGTACAGGGCTGACAATCATATATCTCTCACAAGCTGGAAGAAATCCATAGAGCAACCACGAGCAACTGTGATTAATTTAGAATATGGACATAGAGATTAAAGGATGCAATAAATGCCAATTACTGAGTCTTCTGACAGCACATGTAGTAACTATCTACTCATCTGCAAGAGCTTGAAGAGTATAAACACCACAGAAAGAGAGTAATTGCTAAGGATGAATCTAAATAATTAGGAATATTTGGGTGAAATTTTTAAAAAAATCAGTTTGAACAGGGAAAAAGAAATCTCTCACAGTGTTCATCTGATTGTGCAAACCATAGAATCTGAACTGTTCCAACATATAAAAATAGGCACAATTGACCTAATTATACATTTTCTCCCCTAATTTGTATTGTGCCATAAAATACTCATCAAAGTAACACTGCTAAGTATGACCTATTTCCACGTCTTTCACCCTGTGGTCCAGACCTTCAACCGCTGGAAGTCTGTTTAGCCACAGAGATTTTCACCATGCTATACTGATACCCAACTGTTTGAGGTTTGGCCTTTCAAATAGCTTTTAAACTTGATTCTGGTACACAGAAGAACACACAAGTCTTGAAAGCATCATTTAAACAAATAATGTTTGCAGACTGGCTCATGCTGCTGCTTTATAAATGTCTAAGAATGTCACCAAAACTTTTTGAATTATTTGTTGTCACATCAAATCCGCAGCAATACATGGATATTTCTAGATTTTTTTTTCCATGTTTCTAGCTTCCTGTTGCCTTGCCTTAGCTACATTTACCTTGGCATCTGACATATATTTGTCATTGCTGACTTAGTATGTGCAGGGCGTTCAGATACATTCCTTGAGCTGTGTCAAGCCAAGCTGATGTGTGGCAGCAACTCATTCACACTGTTCAGGAAGCCCGTGTTCAGCCTCTGCTTAGCAGTTGAAAGCCTGGAATTTGCTGTGTATTATAGTAATGGGTATGAGCCAGGTAGGTAGGCACAAATTATTTGGGTACATATTGTGGTTATGCATTCAGTTACTTGCTGCTTGCACTGGAGGAAAAGTTGAGGATGCGATCCTTCATACACATGTGTCGTCAAAGGTGGGAAGCATCCCAGAGCAGCTGGGTGAAACCACTTGTCTGGGTTTCTTGGCAGTTAAACATGGGTACTCATTTTGGTTCTCATAATTCTCAAGAGTGGATTTTTAAGTCGGGGAGGCTGCACTGACACATGGTGGCATGAGAAGTTAGGGGGAGGAACAGCAAACAGCAAGTGTGTTGCAAGGCAGAAGCTGAATTACTTTTCTCTGCAGAGTCTTTTGGAGGTAGAGGAGGGAGGGATTTCTTTTGTCAGCTTGCTGGCAGAGGACAATTTGTCATTCTCTTGTAGAGACCACATTATTAAGTTTGTTAAGAAATTCTGCATGCAATCCAGAGTTCGTGAAAAAGATGAGCTGCGCTGTACTGAGAACCAGCTGGGTTAGATGAACCAGTTATACCTCTGAGTAACAAGATGATGAGGCTAAGATGTCTCATTGTCATCCTCTTTTCCTGAAAGCATGGCCCAATGTACAGATGCTGTCTATATGCAGTTGCACTCCTGTTCATGAAGGTTTTCTAAGGTTGCTTATAGGATCAAGCAGCCAGTGCTTTTTTTGGCTGGAAAGCAGGATATTCCTGCTGCATCTCCACCAATCCGCTTTTTGTTCTTTGGCAAACTGTCCTGGTGGGGTGCCTTGGGTTACCTCCTCTGAAAACGTATGCCCCAGGAAGGTTGTGGAGCAGCAGTGCTATGCCCACCTACTCTCCAGGAAACTTTTTGACTACTTGATCAGTGCAGCACAAGGAGTTCTTTCTTTGCTTACTGGTGCATCCATCCCAGTGGAAACAAACATTTGTAAATCACTGGGCTATGATGAATCACAAATCATGTTTTAAAGAATTGGAGGCTTTTCTGTCCAAGGTGTTCTGTACATGCAGTATATTTATTACCCTGCAAGTCTGTGTCTTACTACAATTTTTTGAGCTCCATCCAATGTGTGTGTCCCTCCTCTACCCTGGGATGGGCAAATGGCATGGAGCAGCTGAAGTCAGTTGAATGGACTTGAGGAAGTTTAGTTAGCATTCCAGAAGGCAGTCCTGCTCCTCAGACAGCAGATTTGCAGTGATTGCGAAGAATAATAAAGTGTTCAAACTGAAATCAATCCAGCAGTTATTTAGCCAATACCTGTAGCAAATTTGACATGTTAAAACACCTCTCAGTGCCAGCTGGTGAAACCATTCCAACCACTCTTATTCAAGCACAATGATAACTGCTCTTCCTTCAAGTGTTTGGCATGATGATTATTGTGAAACTACTGAAACAATAAAACGTGTTTCCACAAGGTGTTTAAGTTTACAAACTGAAAAGTGTTAAAAGGGATGGCAGGAATCTAAGTTGTTCTAATCTAAGTCTTAAATTTTGGTTTTGCAAAGGTAGAAATTATATTTCAGCCATAACAAGAGGCATAGAGCTGGAGTTGTGCTTTAGTGTGTGAGGTTTGGCCTGGAACTCCTGTGGTTTATTTTTAAGATCTGCAAGCACAAACAGAAGATTGGGAGGGGAAGTCTGATCATCGTTAATACACACAGACACAAGGAAGGGATGTGATCTGATACAAAGTGGTCATTTCTCTCAATGTCTTAAACCTACTCTATATTATCACAATTAACATTTTGCATTGCTGAAATGGAGAGGATTTGCCCATTAAAAGTTATTTTTCCTCAATCACCTTCTGTCCTTTTATTGGCTTTATACACTTATTTGCCTTTTTTTTTCCTTCCAGTTTTGCCATGGCTTTTTCTTTTTCCTATTTAAAAGCTCCTTCCCTGTGCAGTCAGATAGCGAGTTAGTTGCATCCATGTCAACACAACTGGAAGCCACATTGGGAGCGCGTGCGTGCTTGCACACACAGACACACGGAAAAGCATCCTGAGATAACTGACTGTAGCACAGCAGTGGATCAGTCTGCAAATAAGCAGTGCTTCAAATGGTGAACAGCCACACTTTAAGCAGCAACTCCAGTCACCATAGGGAGACTCTTCAAAGTGCACAGTTAAGTGTGTGCGTTAAAGTGTGGCTGTGGCTCAGTCAGCTTTTCTTGCTGATTACAAGCCTCTATATAAGTGCACATAGAAAATATAAATCACCCCTGTTTGAATGAGAACTTAAAAAACCCCAGAGACAACATGTGCTCTTATTGAACTCTAATGCAAACTGTAATTAAACAGAAATCCAAAAATAAGATCTTTGCTTGTCAACTATGAACCTGATTCTTGCCATAAAACCTGGCAATACCATCAAGTTTAGAGCAGTTGAAGCAAATATATGTTAAGAAACAGCGGTGCCCTTAGGGATGCTGCAAAGCTGAATATTAGGAAATTGTCATCTGGCGATCAGCTTATGAACCAAAGGAAGTGTAGAAATTTGCTGGCAAACTCTTCAAAACTCTTCTGCATATTTAAAAGATATTAATGAGAACAATATATTTTGCCTGATACTATATATGTTGCATCTCGTATGAAAGCTTGGTACTGCCGAGGTCAGCATCAAGACTGTAATGGATTTAAGCAGGAAGGGGATTTTACCTCAGATGAGGTTATATCTGAGATAGAATTTTGCACCTGGCTCAGCTCTGACATGTGATTTGGAGAGCTGGTCATCCTATGGACAAACGTGCTGAAACATAATGAGGGCTTCCTGTGTTGGGCTTGAGTCCTCTGTTTTCTTGGTCCTGACCTCATGACACAGATGCAGACACTGGGGCCACACTGGGTGCACTCAAGCCAATGCAGACATTTTCTACAGTAGCAATTTTTTTCTTGCTGTGCTGAAAAATGCAGCCAGTCATTTCAGCAGCCATCTCCTTGAAGGGTTTGGCAGGAATCACAAGGTGCCTGAGCAGGTCAGGTGGCTGAGGGCAGAGTGTTTTACCAGCATTATCAGATGAATTTTCAAAATTTAGTGATCCCCTAAGTAAGACTTATTTGAGTGACTACAGTGTGTAGAGAAAAGTTATCATGAACTTCAGTAAATTTTGTAGCAGCCTAACCCCTCTGCCATTGTCTCAAGGTGTTGCACAGCACCTTTGAGCCAGCTGGCATTGTCTTGCTTTCTGCCTAGTCTCACTGTGAATTCCTGCTGCCAGCTGGATCTCATCAGACTTTGGGTCAGGTTTGCTGTTCAGCAGCAAGGACCATATATACCTGTCCTTTCCTTCAGTTTCTTTATCTTGGTGCTGCAGCAGAGACTTAGATTGTCAATTTTCAGATAACAAGCATAGGTCTCTTCTTTTTTTTTCTGTGTAAGAATGATTGTAATTTGAGAGAGATGATCCTATTCATTTTTTAAGAAGGTAGGAAGGGTTCTTGAAGGAGAAATAAAAAGGCACATTTTACACGACAAAAAGTCGGCATAAATTGACATATTTTCCAGAAAATCTCACGTTGGTAAAACTGATGGGTTTGTAGCTTTGCAGGCAGTTGTCTCCCGTTTTGTTTTAAGGAGACTGTGCTAGCTGTGCAGAAGACAGGAGAACATCTGGAGGAAGCTTTCAGTAGTAGGCACCAGAGAATTCAGAAGGCACCAACAGCTACTGAATTCAGCAATGCATGAGGAATGTGTTCAAGTGTATTTCCAGTGCCTTTTCATGTCCTTACAAGTACTTGAAAATGATGAAATTGAAGCACAGAGTCAGGTACTTCTGCTGAATTGGAGCTGAAGGCTGAAGCCAGCAACTTTTTTGTACTGTACTCTTATGTAAGGCAGTCTCTGCAAGAATGTAATTGGTCCAGGAATTCATAGTTGTGTTTGGATGTCTGTTGGAAAACTGCTTGGCATACACTGTGGTAGTTTGCATCTTAGCCAGAATTTTTAAGAAGGTGATAACTAATTTCTGTAACAGAACAAGAAGTTAGATTTTGTCAATTTATTTTGGTAAGAGGAGTCCCTCCTTGCTAAATGTTAGAGTTTTATACCTCACAGTTTAAATGATAAACATAAAAACATAGTCCGATCAGGTATCCTGTGTTTTATGCTGTTTCCCCCCGGTATTCTAGATAGGTAGAGCATCTTGCACAAGCAACAAAGAATCAGATAGGTTCAGATTCAATTCTAGCCTGAGTAGTCTCACTCATTCTTTATTCACCTAGAACATAAATAATTGTGGTAGAAGTGCCTTTAGTATTCTGATGGTGCCTTTAATGAAATAGTTACTGGATGGGAAATGAAAAAGCAATGCGAAACTGGCTACAACCTCAGTTACTGCCTTGTAAACTTATTATATATTTCCATATAAATACATGTCAACCGATTAGGTTTTGGTGCAGTTTCGAGTAAATTCCAAGTGAAGCCCTGGAGGACGGGTGCTTTGGCAGCACTCTCTTTGATCTAAGAGTCTTTCCGTGTAAATATTCAATGCTTTTCAAAGTGGAGTGGTTTTGGGCCCCCAAACAAGTCGAATTTACCAGCTACTTTTGTGCTGAGTGCTGTCCCAAACACAGCAGAATTTTAATTTCATCTGTAAAATTAACTCCACTAGTTCTGTAGTTCTGTACATTATTCTTCCTGTCTCCCATTTAGCATGTTAGTCTGCTGACAGTAGAGTACACAGCACTTAGCAGCTGGTTTGTGGAACCATCAGTCAGGAAATTGTATGATAAATAGGAGGTAGCTGGGTTTAGTGGCACTTTATCCTGCTTCAGCAGTTTTAACCTGACTTTGGAAAAGTCATCATGTGGTTTTTCTTAAGGGTTGCAACAGGAGATGGCTACAATGTAGTAACTTATTACATATACAGTTGAGTTATGATGTTCACCAGCTGTATTGCTCATGTGTAAATAATAAACTGTGAGATGGATAATTATGTTGGGGTTTGATATGCAGCTCTGCTCCTGCTGACAGAGACAGCTCCCTGTGCCATGATGGAGTACGGCTGTTTCCCAGATGGAAACTACAAACAAGATGCAACCAAGATATACAAAAGAGCTTAATGTGAGAGGACTCAAAAAGATGTTCTTGGAGATTTATAGCCCATGTGTAAATACAACTTGTTGATGCTTTGCACAGGCCCCAGAAAGCAGAATAACCTTTTTGGGTTGTTTAATACTAATTTTTCATTTCCCAGATAAGTGAAGGTAAATTTTACATTCAGGGAGGTCAAATGGTGTTTCATTATCTAATTACTTGGAATGCTTTTAGTGGTTAGGTGCTCAGGCTGGGTGAGACTGGGACAATGACGAGGCTTGACATTCTGAGTGGGATTGCTTGTTTTGGCCAAGTGAATCATATCCTATCTGACATGAATATGGGTAATAAAATCTCTGTGCTCCTTAGAGTCACTATTTGGAGGTGCATAGAGCAGAGAAGGATTTGCCTTTGCATCCTTGACTTCCTTTTTTTGTATGATAAAAAGCCAGATATCTGCTTTTGAACCTTCTCCCTTTGGCTTACACTGCTGTAGTCAAATACCAGCAAAGCAGGGAAGAGGACAAGCAGGGAGATATGCTAAAACATAATTCCCATGCCCCTTTTCCCCTTCACCTTGGCATCTGGTGAGGAATGTTTCAGAGCAGCAAGAAATCTCCCTTCAGAGGATAACAGTGTAAGGATAACCCTAGTCATCTGTGACCCAGTTTTTACTCCCACTGAAGCCCATGAGTGATCATATGGGGAGTAAAGTTCATAACCAGTTGCATACCAGAGTCCAGTTGGTACAGCAGAACCAGAATTAAAGCTACTGTGAGTTTGAACTCCCAGCTTACATCATAAGCCACAATTATTTTTCATTTACAGTGCCTCAGCCCTGAGTCAGTAAATGTCAGTAATGTGCCAGTGTCATTTCACAAAATCAAGCCATGGAACTGGACATGCTGTGTCACGTGTTTCCAGACTTTCTTGAAATACTGGGAGTATTTCCTCAGAAATTATATGATTACCCTTCATCGTCTCTGTTTACTCCCTCAGGGCAGAGTTGTTTGTTCCTCTAGTTCTTCTCCCACTTCAAAACGTAATAGTAAACCAACTTTATATACACATGACGAAGAAAAATCCTTTCTTTTAACTATCTCTAGTTGGCACTTGGGAACTGCTTTCACAAATAATATAATCTGAGAGGAGGTTTACATTTTGCTGAATAGGAAAGGCAGGAAATATGAAGAGAATATATCTCAAAAATCAGTGAGAAAAACTGAAATAGGCTCATTTTTAGTGCCAGTGCATAATTAAAGTTTTCTTTCCTTCTAGAAGCATTTTAGTAAATCCATGACATGACCTCATGTCTATACTTCTCAGCTTTTGTGTTGGATAAACACATGACTTCATCCGAAGCGGCAATTGGGTAATAATTGTGCAGCATCTCACCTGAATCTTGAGCATTTTGGAGACAGCAGTGAGCAGCATATTGAGGCACGCAAATCACACTGGTGTGCTGGTGTGATGACCTGTGGTCTATGTGCATTGGGCCCCTGAAGCTGGGAAGCAATCCAGCTGCAGAGGCAGTGAGGAGGGCAGGCTTGTGCTTGGCCCCTCAGGGCAGAGCCCATGGGGGTGTCAGGGGTGCATTCCCCCTTTTGTCAGCCTTGTCTCCGAGGCTCTTCAGAAACAACAGGGAACGGGAGTCCTGACAGCTGCAAAATACCCTATCCCGTGAAAGAAAGCCTTGGAGAAGATGGAGCAGGGGAGCTTACTGAAGTCTGTGGGTCTCCAGCCACAGGGACAAAGAAAGCATCCTTCCTTATTAAGACCTGTGCATGAAATGAATCCCCCTGTCCTCGTGTACATTCCTCCAGATTTGGCCACTGGTATGGTGCAGTTAAAGATCTTCAATACAGAGTTTCTGAGTCTCATTCTCCTTTAACATTTGTTGTCTGATTTACTTCAGTTCTACTTACATTTCTCAGCATGTTACTTCAGTTTGGCTTTCTGTTGTAGAAATGTGTGCACATCTCTGAGGATATGCTTTTTTTATTGTATTGTATTCTCCACTTAGACTTTTAGCCCTGGGGTGATTTTTTTTTTGTTTTAATAAAAATTAAATAAATCAGGAATGCTTATGAAAGCATTGATGGTCCTTTTATCTGACACTTCACATATGGGTATATAATTATTTATTAAAGACTTTTTTATGTCCCTTTCCATTTAAGCTATAAAAAGAGAATATTAAAATTAGTAAATACATATTCATGCAAATACTATGGGCCAAACTCTCCTCTCAGACAGACCTGACTGACACCATCAGGGAAGGAGATTCTGACCTATAAGTCATTGGACTGTTAACGTGTGCTTTTTAATATCTGTTCTACCTTTATGAATGTTGTTTTTAAAAAGTCATTGGAGATGCTCAGATCTGGAAACGTCACTTCCTTTTTTTCAGATCCGCCTCACCTCTTTCCAGCATTCCACCCTCCTGTACCAATTGATGCAAGACATCATGAGGGACGCTACCATTATGAACCATCTCCCATTCCTCCTCTGCATGTGTGAGTATTAAGAGTTTCCCCTTGCTTCCGTTGCCTGAAAGAACGTATTAGTACACAAACCTTCACAATGCTTGAAACCGTGCACCTGGGACTAGTCTTGCCAGAAAGTGAGATTTACTTTTGGAAAGCATCAAGGTTATCTGTTTGTGAAGGAAAATCCATATTGGTGCTTAAGGAATTTTTGTTATAATAGGTGGTTGGCAAGTGTTACCTACGTGTTATTCTATGTTATGTCATTCTATAAATACTAAATTAAAAAGTGCTGAGCCCTTTGAAATACAGCCAAACAGACCTGTATTTTAATATGTCAGTAGTAAGCTTGGTATTCTTCTTAGCTAGAATTTCCTCTCATGCCATAGGTTGTTTTTTTTCCCTAGTGACTGCTACGAAGCATAATGAAATTTTTGGTAAATTTTCATGGTCCCTGTTGTGTGTGCATACAGGCAGTTGATTGATGGGAATGTCACCCAAACAAAATGGCAAATGTGATAGAGCACATGGTTTACACAAAGATAAAAGAAATGAATACCAGTGATAACATACATTAGAAAAGAGTGGTAGTGAAATCCTGTAGAAATGAATATTATCTTACACTATATGGGGAGACAGATATCAGCATTGCAGAAGAAATCAGTTGTGTCCAGAAAACTGCAATATACCATTAAAAATGGAGCTGAAAAGCAAGGCTTGGTACTTCACTAAATGCTTGATGTATATATTTAATCATATCTACTAATCACCTCTCATACTGAGAAAATACAAGAAGAAAAGCACAAGTAATACTGTGAAGAATAATGCTAGTTGTTTAGATGGCAGATTGCTTTGCTATGGCTATTAGTTACAGCTGTGTAATTACATATATGCAGAAGAAAAATGAAGTTGTTTTAAAACAAGTCCTCCTCTGTGAGCAGAATTAATTGATATTAACAATCCTAACTACATGCCCAAGTACACACACAATATTTTACTAACAGTTTTTTTGGGTCAGTCTTCTATTACGGAATTGTAATTTCAGAAGAAATTTGCCTGGAGGTAAGTAATAAATCTGTGTTGCGGTCTTCTTGGGCATTCGAGGGAAAGTGGGTATTTATAGAAGGAGAGAGTACAGAAATTTGTGATTTATTCCTCAGGCTCCCTCTGATGCATCACCATTTACACCACAATCAACCATATCATAAAATATACTCAAATACATGCTTAAATTTGCTGCTAAAACTGCTGTAAACTGAAGGTGGCAGGCTCAGAGAGAGTCATTACAGGGTCATCCTAGATCTTGTAATGCAGTAAATATTCTGCCTGGATGTTTTGGGGAGCTGGAGGAGATGATCCTGCTCATTTTGAAGCTAGTAGGGAATTTGCCTGTCTCTGTTGAGGCGGATGGGGTAGGGAGCCCCAGGAAGGGTTTTAACCTGCATCAGTAGGGGACCATCATCCAAGACCCAAGTGCTGCTTGTGAGCCTTTGAAGAGGCTTCCGGGCACCTATGTCTCTATTTGCTGAGCTGAGCCATCTCTGGAGCTTCAGTCCTATGAGCCCAGTCCATAGCATGACACCAGATGTCCACAGGCAGGGCTTTTGGGTGGGTAGTCACTGTTCCCTGCTTTGGGGTACAGTGGGAAACTGGGACTAGCAGCCTCCACTGCTGTCAAGCCAGGTTTTCTTAAAAGGCTTCAAAAGATGTTGGAAATGCCTGTTTCATACCTTATTTGGCATTTAAGTGTAATACCCTTTGACTCCAAAATCGATGTACCCCACTCTATCCTGTACACCCCTTTTCCCTGGTTAAGTCATGATTCAGTTGGGTCCTGCAGAGGCTTGTTAAAGATGGAGAGATCTAGTGTGATGTGGTATAACCACAGGCAGTTGCTTTAGAAGTACGCTCTGATATCAGCTCAAGCTTTAAACTCAAAATTTCCTTGATACAGGCTGTTTATTTTACCATTAAGTTCTGTTGATTCTTCTGCTCATTTGGTTTGTGTCACCATTGAAATGATGAGGTGTAGAGGACCCTTGGAGCCGTTATGGTTGGTGTAATTAAATATAAATAGGCAATTAAGCAACTTAAAAAAATGGTTGGATTCCAACAGCTTCTTTGTAGATGTTAAGGTTTATCATGTCTTCGCAGTTTTCAATAACATGATTAAGTGTACATGCATGTGAGCTAGGCACTCAGTCAGTGGTTTTCTTTCAAGTTCTACTGAGCTTGGTGTATTACTTAGGAGTTTTCTCATTTAGGATCACTTGGGATCATTTGGAACCATTCCTTGAGCTGCTGTTCTAGCACCCATGAAACATAAGAAATAAGAACTGGATTGAGAAGTTATTTGAGAATTCTGAGAAAAAACAGCAAGAACACCAGTCAGGATGCAAATGTTTACCCACAGCATCATCAATGTGTTGTTTCCTCCTCAGGTTCACAATCCTCTCAAATTAGTATATATATATTAAAAAACCCCTATCCAACAACAAAAGTACCCAGCAAAACACTAGGATTATTCCTGTTATCCAAGTGCCTAGAAGTATGTTCCAGAATCTGTCAAGCCTTAGTGGAATTGGTTTAGGTATAGTACAAGTGCAGAAAAAATATGAAGAGGGCCTTGTCTGAATGATACCTACAGTGTCTAACCCCTAATTTTGAACAATGACCAAGTGAAAAAAAAATGAAAGAAGGAATTATGAAGGTGTTACAGGGCTCTTGTGTACGTGGCAGCTCTAAAAGGTGTATGTATTTATATACGTAATTCTTACAGTTTATTTGCTGATGATCAGAACTGTTGTGTCCCAAATTTCAGCCTGGAGCCAATTTTTATAATTTGAGTTATAAACCCCTAAAGTAAGGGTTTATGTTTATGATGGAATTGCTGACAGATTCTTATGTATAGTAGGACTACTAGGCGTTGCTGTAATTATGCTATCGTATCCTATCATTAAAGATTTCAATTGAAAGAGGTTTATAAATTGCTCTTCCTCTTAGATAAACCACCCTACATTAAGGCATCTATGATATGGTGCAGAATTAAATTAAAATCTCATAAAATGAAATATGTTCTGTATTAGCTGTTTGACACTTAATTTGCCTCTGAATGAGTAGAGGAAATCACAAATTAACCTGCCTTTGTTTTTCCAGCCGTGCCTTATTAGGTGTTAGAACAACTGCAATTACTGCCTAATAATAACCTCAAACCCTTATGAATATGTACTGAAATGTGTCACTTCATGTTATCAAAACCTGTTTGTTAGGATTGTGTAGTTATCTTGGAATTTCTACAGCACATCTTTGGTTTATATTTCAAGGAAGATGTATGAAACTGAAGTTGTCCTCAGTGCCAGCGAATGAATACCAAAATTGAAGCTGGAGCTTGTGTTTTCCTCTTAATATTTTTTTTAAATTCAAGGCATGAATCTTAGTTTAAAAAAAAAAATCCAGTAAGCTGTAATTCAGTTTTGCTGCTTTACACTGAACTAGCAAGTTACTTGATAAACGTCAGATGATTGAAACAAAGCAAAAGAAGGATGGCATTAGTAATCTCATTCCTTTCTTTGTTTTTATTTGTTGTTTTTGTCCTGCTCTTTCCTAATTTTCAAAATTGATTTCTAAAATATGACACCAAAGTAGTAGCTGAAGTTCAGCTATGTTTTGGTCCTTGACATTTGCTAGGTCATCCATTATAGCAGGATGCCTTCCTGGTTGTGCAGTGATTCAAAATCATGCTGCTAATTAGGATGTTTATTTGAAATTAATACCTTGATTGTGCTATTTTTTGTAACTTCTCAAGAACCAAGTCATAAATTTATCATTGGCTAACTCTTCCAGTTGCTTGGTATCTTTGTTTGTATTGTCTTTGTTGGAATGAAAGTTGTCAGCAGTGAGCAGAGGAAGAATAGGGGTGTCTTGTCTATTTTTATGACAGTGAAATTGTAAATAATTTTATAGTCCCACAACTTTTAAAATCTGACTTAGCCAGGGTAAGAGTTTTTATTCATTAATTAAAAAAAAAAAGCTCTTAAAGCAGATGCAAAATTCTACTGATGGATTTAAATGCAGCGATTTGGGAAACTACCATTCTTGGTCAACTCATTCATTCCCACACTTTAACTGAGTTGTATTAATAGTTTGCTCCTAATCTGCTTCATTTCAAAGGTGGGTTGGAAAGCATTTGAGGGTGACCTATTCTGGTATTTTCAGGCATTGTTACTATGGCTGTAAAGGAAATGCAGTCCTGCAGAGATGAGGCAGGGGACAATTGTCAGGTGGCAAAATCAGGGATGGCTTCAGCGTGTTTGCCTCTGTATGTCTCAGCGTGGTTAATGTATGTGTCGAAGGAGGCTAGTAGAAAGTTAAAGTTCCAGTGCTGAAGATACTATAAGATGCATCATGCATCCATTTATTCTCTATCTCTTTCTGTTGTCATCCTATTTTACCTTAGCCCTGGACTGCACTTAAGGAAGTGCGAGCAGGTAAATCTAAGGGAAGGTCCACTGATGTTACCCATATGGTTACAGTCAGAGGAAGATGCTCTCCTTCGAAGGAAGTTGCAAGGTAAAGCTAGTGTATTGTAGCTTTCTAGGAACGGTGATTATCCAAGCTCCTTTTTTGTTTTTTTCTAAACTGCTGACTGAGACTAGTAGCATCCAAGTTTGGCAGTCTTACACCCTGAAATGATGCTGTGCGGCTAAGTCTGCATGTTCCTAACAGGAATGCATTGAACAGATATTTTGAACTTTGTCAATGCTCTGGTGCTAAACCAAAGCATGTGTTTTGCTTGCAGTCATCTTCAAGTTGATAAAAGGAAAGTCCGATTCTTAGATATGTTATTTCATATCTAACTTATACACATGCCAGTTGCAGAGGCGTGAAAATGAAAGGAAAGCCAGGCCCAGATACTCAGCTTGCATCAGCCTCTTATTTTAGACCACATTTTCTACAATGAGAGATGTCCAAATATGAGAAGATTAAAGTATTTGCTCTGCAAAATATTGTCTATTTTGAGAGAAACTGCTAGCCACAAGTTGGCTAGGATGTTTAGGTTTTTCCAGCCCTGTCATCAACATTTTGAGTTTTTCTTTTACTATAATTTTTAAGGTCTTATTTATTTTTAAAAATGACAGTGTTTAAACCTCTTAAATCTTTTAGCTGCTGCTTTACATCAGTGTACCTCTAAGCAGTAGACTTGGCAAGGAGTCCGTCAGCTTCTCAGAACATTCATTGATCCTTTCACAGTGGGAAGAACAGCCCCACCCAGCATGAAAAACATCACTCATTGAATTGTCTTTAATTACTTTAAAACTTGGAATGGGTTTTATAGTTTAGCTAGCAGCCATTGAAGAAGAAAGACTAGGAAGCTCTTGGAACATGAAAAGATGACTCTAGTTACGGCTTTCCAAAATCATCTATGAAAGTGTTCTCTGTAAGCAGGGAGAAATCTTGTGTTAAACGGGAAATACCCCAAGAAACCTGTCCCTGGAAGTGAAGTGCAGCATGAAGAATAAGCAGCTGCTTATAGCCTGGAGGATTTTTATAGCAAGTCTCTGAGAAGGAATCAGCATGGTCTGGTGACTCGTTAACGGTATTCAGTTTGTTATGTGCCACAGATATGTGTGTTGTAGGCTCTGCAAGCAGCTTCCTTTCTTAGTGACAGAGCAGCATGGAGATGGCAATTCACAGAAGTAAAATAGCAGGGCCATATGCCCACCCATAAACTTCAGCAGATAGGTTTCATTCAGTGCCAGGCCTTTTACAAAGCTGGGAGAGCGGAAGCCTGCATCTATCATCATCAGAACTGTGGTCTTTCACTCAGTATATTGTGTTACATCATTTAATATAGTGAATCAGTGTTTTGTTTAGTTGTTCATTCTTGTTTGATAATATTTACCTTAAGACTTTCAGATCATAAATTCTCCTTTGCAAGCATGGAATAGCTTCAGAAACAGACTCTTTTTAAAAAACTATCTGAAACTGCAAAACATTTGGGAACCAAATTATTGGTGGCATATATTGAATAGCAGAATTGCAGAAAAAAAAAGGTTATGCATTTCTCTTACATTTTTGATTTTGAGAGACCTTAAAAGGAAAAAAAATAAAAGTAGGTTAAAATGTGGATATAGTAGAGAAATATTTTTGAATGTCATTATTTTACAAAAGTTCAGTTACATTGATTTGTTTAAGAAAGCTGTAGTTTAGAATTTCTGCACAGTCAGTTAAACTTTTGTATTTCTCAAAGATTTGCTCTCTCTCTCCTAGGAAAAAGTAGCATTGAGAAAAAGCTGTCTTATTTAAAAGTTCATTTCTGCTGGAAAATAAATTCTAGATCAAATAAGGTTCACTGCTAAAATTCATCCCAGTTTTTAGCAAGCACATTTACATGAAAGTCAACAGAATTGCCTCTGAGCGTACCAGATTACATTTGGCTCACATCATTCATCTGTTTCTGTGGCCGATAATGCTTTATGACATAATCATTTTCTCTGGAGTAGCTAATTGTAATGGCGAGGAACTACAGTTTTATAAAGGAGAAACAATAGCAGTAGATAAATATTGCGTTAACAGAATCTCTTTGTTCTCTTCATACAGCCAGCTTGATTATGGGCTGTCCGGGAAAGTTATATCAAGTGAAATAAGAGGAAAATTTTGGTGAGATTTTTAATGTAGAAGGGAAAGCTTATTAAATGCAATGGTTTGTTTTGTTGAAAGTCCTTGGTAGGAACTTCCCCCAGATAATTTTTTTTTCTTTTAAATGTTGAGGAAAGCACTTGAGAGGCAGCAGCCCCAGCCCTAATGAGAAAGACATGCTTCAGTGGCTGCTGGCTGGCTGACCACCTCTCATCACACAGTCACACAGGAGTAGCAACAACTCAGGATATCTCCCTGGTGTGATGCAGGGGGAGGAAAAAAAGGGGGAAGCCCTCACAGGTCCTTGGGAACCCTCCTCTGCTGTTCTAGAGAGAATCGGTTTCCTCATCCCCACCTAAGAGATAGAGCGCCACAAGTTTGTCTGGTGGAGCCCAGTCCACTAAAAGGGATTCTTTAAGAGGTTCTTATGGTTTATGCTGTTGGAGAGAAGCAGTTCCTAGGTATATCAGCAGTAAGGTATCTATCAGCAGTCGTCAGCACTGCCACTTCGCTGATTTACCCCGGCTGGGCAGTTAACAGACTTTAGATGAATTCTTGGCTGCCAGTGAGAAGTGGTTCCCTAAGGCAGGCTTTCAAACCCGCATGAATTAAGAGATGATGGAAGCAAAAAGAATGGCTAGCAAAGTCATGCCTCAGGACATGTTCTATGTAACATTTTTCTGTAGACTGAGGAATAACTAGCCATGACTTCAAGTTGTTGTGGCACTTCCTGTGTGCAGATGTGCACACAAGCATTCATATTTGTGGGTGGATGTGTGTGTGTGTGTGTGTGTGTGTGTGTGTATGTGTGTGTGTGTGTGGATGTGTCCTCTTTTCATAATAGGGTGGGTATCTTTGCTTGCATTTATCATGGACTTAGTAATTCTTGATCTCTGCAGTTAAAACTAAAGGAAAGAGCTACTCAGAATCTGGGAAAGACGGCAGATAAGAGGGAAAATATTAAAAAAACAAGCAGAAAAAATATTCGTGGACAAAACCATTGAGAACACGTGGATAATTACCTTAACACTTAACCAAAAATATCTGGAATAGCTGCAATGCTTGAGTTCTGCTGCTTGAAATTTCTATTATCTCATTCTGTTATCAGCTTCAAAGAATGCAAACTCTAAATATAGTGCACATTCAGAGGCTCTGAGCCTGTGGTTTCTTGGACGAAATTCCTGTGTTCTTTGTGCTGTAGTCAGCAGTATTAGTCGAGTGAGCAGATATTGACTGTGGTATTCACGTGCAGTGAACCAGAAGCAAGCCAACTCTATAGAGGCTGCTGTCAAACTTGTTGCAGTGGCCTGTGAGGTACTGGACTGTGACAGACTTTTTTTTTTTTCAGTACAATTCTTCCACTCATGTTAAATGTCTCTTGAAAGAGAACTGAAATGTTACAGTCTTAGCTTTTTTTTCCCCCCCTTTTTTTAAGTGTACTGGTGAGATTCCTGTGTTGTGAATTGGAAGTCCCTAAAGTGAGAGTAGGTATAAATTCAAAGAAATGTGAGCAATGAGTGCATCTGCAGTTTAGGAACATAGAGCATCTTCATCATACTCTCACACAATCTTTCCCTTAGTTAGACTCTGTCCTCCCCCAACAAAGACATCAAGTCCTATAATCTTGGAGTGCAGATAAGACGTTTTCCTCCCCAAAAGATGAAAAGTTAATACCTTGCTTCCCTTTTTGTCACCACTTACTCAACTCACTATATATATATGTATATGCCTGTATTTGTTTGCATATTTAAAACAAAACATAGGCTCCTGAGCTGGTGTCATCTGTGCTTGAGATGTAGGAGACTAACTAGCCATCCATTGCATATTCTCCATTTTATGATGCTAGGAAAAAAATCTCAGTGATACCTTAATTTCATCAAAAGGAGTGTGCTCAATGAGTGTTTTACCTGTGTGCCTCAGAGTAGGCTGGGCCAACATTTATGACTGATGTTATCGATTAATAGAGGAAACAATTTAAAGAAAAATGTTACATAGTTTGATTTTTGCTTTTAGGATACATGACCAAGAAATACTTGGGACCTTATTTTAGATGGAGGTTTACGTGGGAGCTGAGCCCTGTGAAATTGCCATTTAAGAGCAGGTGCTTAATCCCTTCCAGCACTGCATATGTAGGTCTGGATTCACAATAGATAATGACTGCATTTATGGTCAACTTGTAGGGGGGTTGGCAGTTTTCTGGAGACTCTGTGGAGGTTAGACACAGAGGCAAAACATTCTGAAACCCATGAGTCAGGAATACAAAGCTACTGAAGGAATGAACTGACCTATCAATTGCTTGAAGGCATTATTTATGAGGTGTTATGACCATTGGTGTTAAGGATCAACAGAAAATTAGGGAGTATTTCACATGAGAGAGAATTGCTAAACGTATCAGATTTAAGTGGCTATCTCTTTAAAGATGCATATCTTTCAGTCCTGTGTCTCCTGTTGAAATTCAGCCTAGATTTATCATGCCTTTTCCACTGGCCCATGGAAGAAAAGACTGATAGTCTAGTCCATTTTATAGAGGCCACCAACATAAATAGCCCCATTTAACATTTTAGAGAGAGATGGCAGGGAGGGCAGGAGCTGAATGACCAGGGGCAGTCAGGTGTTCTCTGGTTCACCCCGGAAGACCACTATCAGAGTAGATCGTCAAGACAGTACTAAGAAAGCTTGCTTAGCTCTCTTTCTCTTTATTTACCATACTCGTTCCTTAGACATCAGGCTTCCATTCTGACACCTTTTCTACAAACTGTATTTCTACTCATGTGATTAGATTGAATTGCAGAGGTGCTGAGGGAGAAAATGGGTAGGTATTCCTGCTTGTGCAGGTGTGTTCCACGTTGACCAGTTTGTTCCCCTTTGGGTTTTCATCTGCACACCTAGCTATCTGCTCTGTGTAGAGAACTAATAATGTTTCCATCATGTAGATAATGCATTTAACTCAAGGATTTCAAAACTGAATGTACTACTTCTTTAAAATTGTGCAGCCAAAACATTAATTTGCTTTATGCTCAGTACTTATTTTTCACAATTTCCCCTACAGTGATGTTTCCACCCATTCATGGTTGTTGAGGTTGTTCAGTGTTGCAGCTTTGCCCAGGAAATGCTTTTCTAATTCCAGTTTTTCACTCAAATGGAGCAAGAATTGTGAAGCCTTTGTCTCTGGTGTATTCTGATGGCTATGGCGTTCCAGCCATTATATAATCACCATTAGTGAGAACTAACTTGTAGACTGGACTACTTAGCAGCAAAATGGCTTTTAGCGCCTGCAAGATCAAAAAGCTGGCCTGACTGAGGCAAGACTTCTCAGCCTAACATGAGAACTGTTTCCCTGATGTTACTTGGTTGCACCTCAGCCAGCCCTCATAACCAGACCTTCGATACTGGCAGAGAAAATACGAGAAGTGATTGTTAGTACAATATCTTTCTTCCCCCTTCCTAAGTTAGCAGCATTCACCTCTGATATAAGCGGTGCTTCATATACCTGTGAATCCTACTGCCCTCAGGGTGCTGGTGATGATCCGTGACTTGCACACCTGTTATTTGTGGTGGTGCTTTGAGGATGAGAAAAGCTTGGAAGCTGTTGTGTTTTCATAAGATCACTCATTGACTCACAGTCCTGGGTACAGCGTGAATATGTACTGTACAGCTGGAATTGTCATTCAGACGCCCTCTGAAAGTAGATTTTCTCCCCCAAATCATGTATTTGTCTTGGGGAGGAAGCATTTCAGAAAATAATCTGTGTATTTTATAAAGAAATGTATATACATAAAATTTTATACAGGAATATCTGTATAATCTCTTTTTTTCTTTTTTCCTCCTGCTGCAAGTAGTAGTTTTAGATGAGAAATTCTAGCTGGTACTCTGTTCAGTAACAGTCACTAATCCTTGTGAATATCAATTTTGGGCTGTCTGCTTATGTTAGTACAGAGATTTGAAGCAAATCCAGCCATAACTCAACAGAAATGATTAATGCTGAACCTTCACATCACTGTTTCTGTCAAGATTGTAGTCCTTTACATTTAGAATTTTAGTCAAATGTTCCTTTCACAACCAAATCTGGTAGCAAGTGCAGTAGGAGAGAGATTTAGTCATTGAGTTTGTCTTTTGTTATTGCCAACTTGCTTCTATTTCAAACAGTACAGTTATTATTTTAGCACATAAAAGTAGAATTAAAGAAAAGATTTCTCCCATCCCCAAATCCCAGTTTAGTAATAGTGTGGACGTGACTTAGAGTAAGCACTTGAAAGGGAAGGGTTTGTCTTGATTTTGTTTTGAATTTGTGAAAAGAGTGTTTCTTGGCATCACAGAAAAGACACTGAAGATAATGTTCATCTGAGGTAATTTTAGAGGCCTTTTGTGTTCTTTATCAGGAGAAGGAACACATGCCTTAGATAAGGGAAGAAGAGAAGCTGAAATTTGCTAAAACAATACTGAACGTGAAATTCTTGAGTGCAAGGTAGGGTTAGGGTTAAAGAATCATCAGTGAATGAATAAAATGAAGAGAGAAGTATTTAAGTACTAAAAGTGCTGAAAGCTTCATTCTCTAAAAATTTAAAAACATTAAATTATGAGAGTAATAGCACATGAATTAAAAATAATTTTTTTTTTTGAGAGAACAGAGTATTTGGGAAATTTCAACATTTGATTTCAAAGTTTGATTTTCCTTTATGGGTCACATCCATCACAAGAAAATCTTCCCATTAGTAGCATATGAGTTTTGTTGAGATTTAGGACTGGCTTCAAGCTCTTCTTTCTGCTCAGGTAATCCCCCTGGTGGATGCAGTAATCCTGCTGTCATGCTGCTGGAGTGGATCCTAATTAGCAATGCTGTTTTTCTATGGAAAGTATTGCTGGACATAGGCAGGATCACTCTTTGCATGCAAGCTGCATTCTCTTCTGGTCTGTGAATGGCGGAGAGAGAAAGGAGGAGTAATTGTCAAAAGCATTTCAACTCCCTTAGCTTTGAACCATTTGGTTGTTTTTCTTCTCTCAATCATGCGTACATGTGTACTTTCTCTTTCCTGCATAACGACTTCAAGGTTATTTTTTAAAGGCCTTCAGGCATTTTCTGAGTGTTTTTAAACCAGTTCACCATTTACCGGTATATTGCTTTTATAGAGGTCATCTTTGATAAGTTTTTTGTCCTATGTGCCCGCTGAAGTTTCAGTGTACTCAAGCATTAGAAAAGCCAGTATTTGAGTGTCTTTGTTTTCTTTGTTGAGCTGTTTATTTTGCTTTCTTCCCACACAGTTCTCTGGCCTCTCTCTGACAACTGCTTTTCTGCATGAATTACATTCCTCGGGGCCGCAAGTCTCCTAATTCTTCCAGTCGATTTGATTCCTGCCTGTGTGATTAGTCCTCTGCTTCAACACACAGTTGGTCTTTGGCAAGCAGGCTGCTTGCTAAGTGCCTTTAGCATGAAGACCTAACTACATTTTTTAACCTCATTAGTGTGTAGGGCACTGCTTCATTCTATCTTAATAACATGGCCACTATTGAATCATCACTTGCTCTAAAACAGGTTACAAAAAGGTTACCTAAGTTGTCTGCTTTTCTTTTTGTATGACTGTGCTTTTGATGGATAAATTTTTTTCAGCACATGTCCATTTTTAGCATATATGTTGCTTCTTGAAAGAAACCCATTGGTTCTACTGAGGTAGATTTGTGATGTTGAGAAATTTCATATTTGTATGTTCAAAAAGAAACTCAGCATCTCTTTGGAAATAACAAGATTAAATAATAAAACCAGTAAGAAAATGTGGGTTTGGAAGAAAATGACAAGAAGGACCCTGAGATTAACTCATCTGGTTAGAGCATAGTGCTAACGACAGGGAGATTGCAGGCTTGATCCCTGTATGGGCCATTCACTTTAGGGTTAGACTCAATGATCCCTGTGGGTCCCTTCCAGCTCATAATATCCTATGAAATAAATAGCTATGCTCATAAGGCTTGGGAGAACTGATAAAAATCTCCTACTTTGTTTCAGCTTTAGAATTACAAAGGCCTCATCCTCACCAGTTTAAAAACATACTTCTCATTGTAATGCTGGATTTACAGCAATGTGTCTGCAGTCTGCGTGGCTTCAATTTGTATCATAGGTTCAATTTTTAGCTGAACATATTGCCACTAAAATTTAGATTTCAGTTGCAATCATGTATAAATGCAAATGGAAAAGACATTACAAGACTTCTCAATGCTGTAGAGGCAGTAAAGAAAAAAAAGTTTCCTAAGAGGACAGTGTCACTAGGGAGTGAGAAGAAGAAAGGAGGCACTGGGTCACATGCCACTTGTGATGGTGCATTTGTGCAGTTGCATAGCACAGCCACTCAGAGGGTGAGACTTCATGATTAATGGTGTTTATTCTTGACAGAAGCCTCCTTTATTTATCTGCAATACAGTTTAGTGATTTTATCAGTCACCTGAATGAAAAATATTCAGTAATACCAATATTGCAGTGTAAATTGAGTAGAGTCACTTTTTATTATATCTTTCAGCCTTATCATCTGCACAGTAATTTTCTAGCAGGGGTTTGATATAGAAAGGCTGGATTTAGCTGTACTTGACACAAAGCCTCTTCAATTTCCCCTAAAAGTTCAGGCTACTCTTAGAAATGTGTATATATATATATATAAAACCCTCTTATCCAAGCAATTTCAGGATTTAAAAGACTAAAGATAAAATGTGCAAACCTGGATGTGAGAAATGTTGTTCGTATGAAAACATCTAATAGCTCTGAAGCCACTAGTGAAATGCTCTTTAGTGTTTAAACTTGTGGCATAGTGCAGTTCTTTTTGCATGGCTACGTAGTCTGACTTTCTTCTAATCAATCATCATCCAACTCCAATCAGCATACAGGCAGAGCCTATCGTTCATCCTGGGTGTAATTTCAGAGTTGAAGACTATAATGGCCACATACAGCACATTAGTCACTGCGATAACAGCTAGTGGCACTCCTGAAGAAGGGGGAGGATGGGGGAGAAAGGGAATAAAATTCTTCTCATTCTCACAGTGCATTAGTGAAATAGGAGTGAATGTTAAACAAATGTTTATTCAATTAGCTGACTTAACTGCGTTAAGTGTGAGAAAGCTTCTGACACCCCTTTTTTTAGGGAGGAAAGGAAGAGGCAAGGGAAAGAAGAAAAGGGTATATGAATGTGATCAGGATTTATGTATGCCTACATACACATATGATGGTGCCTCTGTGGTTAAACACTTCAAGAGACGGCAGGCTCTGCCTGTAACCCACAGTAGGTTAAAATTTGAATAGCGAATGAGACCACCTTCAGAGCACTGAAAGAGGATTGCAGAGCAGGGGAACACAGTAGGAACACAGTTGGTAATTTCACTGCCAAGATTGTTATTACTAGCAACAGATAATTAGTGGGCTGTAGAACTTTTAGATTTTCCTCCTGCACTTTGTGCTGCATCACAGTTTGAAGACAAGTGGTGTGTGGAGGTCCGTAGCAGTCTTATTCAAATAACATTTTCTTGTCCTGTGCATCTATTTTTTATTCATAATGATGATTTCTGCATCAAATGGAGCATTGATACATTATCCTCGATATATTATTGACCGCAAGTCAGTAGACTTGGAACTGGGCAGGGGAGGAAAAATTTACAATCACTTAGATTGGGCTGTACTATGAAGGTATAAGGTCTTACTTTACTTACAGTTCATAGAAGTCAACACAAACTGAGCAAAACAAGGGAATGTATGTGTAAGGCTCTAGCAGAAGCAAGCATTTAAAATCATATAGTATCTTGTTAGCGTTACTTTTATTTACTGTTTACATTACTGCAGTGTCCAACAGCTCTGTGCAGGATCAGAGCTCTGCTGAGTGTTGTGCAAATACAAAGAGCTCTGCCAGGAAGAGCTCGCAGTCGGACTTTGGCAAATGAATTCTGGTGAGTCAGCTCTGCCGGCCTCGGGAGATACCCGTCCCAGGTGTTTTCCTTGCCCTGGGGATTATCCTTTTTTCCTCAGCAGGGCTGTGTGCCTTTGCCCCGTTTATAGTCTGGCAGCTATGCTCGGGCTCCCTGAAACTGAGCAATGAAGTGGTTAGAGGCAGAGATGTGCTGCCTGTGCTGGGAGAGGCACCAGCTGGGTAGTTGGAGGCTTACACAACTTAATAGCGGCTGCAAAATTTGCAAGATAACTTCTGCTAGAAGCCTAGAAGGCGAATGGCATTTGGAGGGAGTAATATAGTTGGTCACTTTTTTGTATGTTTGCACCCTTTTTTTGTACAAGCAAAGAAATTCCCAAGTAAATCCACATAATCCTCCCCTAGACACTGATTTCTTTACAGCAATCTGAGAAGAATTTGGAGAAAGGAGAAGCAAGCTGGGATGCTCTGACCAAGTGGACGTTGTTTTAGAGGGATGCCAGAGGCAGGGACAGTGGTGGGTGGGTGGACAGATGGAAGAGGAAAAGGAGAGGCAGGGTGTTGTGGAGAGATTATGGTTGTGTGAGAAGGAGAACAAGAAGACTCAGCTTGAGAAATACTATGAGGCAGTAGATAGTTTTATTTACATTTTTCATAACAAAGAAAATAGATCAGTCAAAACTGTATCAGCATACACATTTAAGGAATCTATGTCAAAACTCCAAGACACGTGTGATGAAATGAATGTACTTTGACTCCTTGGCACATGAAGCAGCAATTGTTTGCTGTAGTCAATACAGGTGTTACTGTGGGCTGAAGGTCACCAGTGTTACAGCTGACCTTACGTAAGCATCGTGTTAAATAACGGAATGAATGTTCATTGCTTTTCATGGCATATACTCTTCTTGAGGAAATCCACAAGCTGATGGCTGAGTTACTTATGAAGTATTACAAGTAGCAGAGGATGTACATAAAAAACCCAGGTCTGTGTTCAGGCAGTCCATCAGTTGAAAAATGGGAATACAGTCACTGACTAAGGATTTAGAGCCTTGATTAATGTAGCCAATTTTTAACTGTAACTGCATAATGTTAACACTTCCCAAAGAAGGAAAGGGGAACCAGAGGAATATTCTTTTGCTGTTGCTCGTCGCGTAATTGCTGTGCATGATTTCTAGCACCTTGAAAACCTGTTGTGCAGTCATCTGTATATTTGTTTTCTTTTCTGCAATGATACCTTTTAACTTTATGAGGGAGAAACTTTTTGTTCTAACCCCAAGTGACATTAATTGTTTATTTTAGGAATTTAATACCAGAACTGCACACATTTTGGAGGGCATTGTCCTTGCCTCAATGAGGAAATATTAATAAGATAGGATCCCTTGGTCTGACCTTTCTACTGTAGATGCCAAACATTTTATGAGTGCTTTACCACAGTTTTACAGATGATGAAACAATGGATGAGGGAGACAGCAAACTTGTACAGGGTGGACAGCAGATAAGTGTTGAAAACCAAACCAGAGCCTGTGTACCTTAAACCCTGATTTAGTTCCTCTTATGTGTCAACTACATAGACACTAGCCCATTCATGGTTTATCTGAATGTATGACCTGAATGAAAGGTTGCTACTAAATCAGATTCTGTGACTTACTTCCCTATGCTGACTACGATTGCAGTGTGAATCTTGGAGGATAAGTGAGCAAATATTCACTAGATGTTGGAACATGGAATACTACATGGAAGATTGAGAGGGTTTTTTTCATATTAGGATGTAAACTTGTTCTTTTTTATCTTCTTTATTTCTGTCATTAAGAAAATATAGTTAAAAGTTTTGCAGCACTTGAGTTGTTTTACATGAAGCATGCTTTGATGTTTTCTTTAAATGTTCATAAACAATTGCTTCGTTTTCCTAAGTCCAAGAATGTGACATAGCAGTTTTGAGGCAATGAGTGACTTTAGGGAAATGAACTGCCTATTTTAAGATACAATATCTGAAAAAAGAAATGAAAAAATATATTATTGATTTCCCATTTCCTATATATTTACATGTTTGATTGCTTACCAATTCAATTAGAAGTGCAAAGAGAAAAGGAACTGTGGAATTGCATTTTAAAAATGCAATCTCCTTGCACTGAAGTTTCAAAGCTTAACTTTCTTAGTATAAAAATCTTTTTTTAGTCAGTTGTTGACTGCTGGTGCTGAAGAGTCAGTCTGTACAAGCAACATTAAACATACAATGCAAATTTAACATGGAAGATATTATCAAAGGAATTGAACCATGTGCTGTAAAATAAGAGTCACTACATATCAGGAAAGTCCTTATTGTTTTTTCATCTTCCACAATCTATTAGAAATAAAAGCATTAATATTTTGTGGGCAAACATCAGAAGATTATTGCAGGAAAAAAGAAAAAGTATCCTAGGCAGTTTAATGAGTTTAATATTTTTTAATTCTCCAGGCAGCACTGAATTGAACAGGTATCAGAGAAACAATGTGGATATTGTTGGTATGAGAGTTATGCCATCAATGCTTGTTCCAGCATTGAATAACATACTGTTAAATGATTAAATATCAAGGTTTGAACTTTGACACTTTCATAATATAACAAGATGGATGAAAAGGCAATAATAAATTAGGTTATGTTACAATATTTCATCCCACTTCGTTGACAAGCTTTGTTCTGTGAGATAGATTATTGTTCCATCTGTAACCTCAGCTTAGTGTCATATTTACAATGTTATAGTTAAGAATCGCTTGCTGTTTTCAATATAAATGTATTTTTCAATTCAGATTCATAAAAGAGCCATTTAAAAATTTATCAGGACAAAACCTGGCATTAAGATTTCCAGTCCTGGAGTTATAGTTTCCTTTAAAATCAGGAAGGGCTTAAATCATCATGATTTTTTTTTAAAGGTAGCTTATGTTTAAAAGACGTTTTTTCCCAAGCACATCTTGAAGTTACTTGGAAACCATTTATGACAAATCACTTCTCTAACAGCATACCAACCTCAAAATTTTCATCCAGATTTTCCTGTGACACTGACCTTTTTTGGCTGTCCTGAGTGGCTTTACATCTACTTCCAGAAAACCCTGCTACTCAAGAATGCACTCTGATGAGTAGGGGGGGTCCTAGTAGACCCTGGGGCCTGCTGTAGTTTTCACAGTTGCAAGAGATGCAAGAACAAGGACAATCTGCAGTGTATTGGTGTTTTGGCGTGTAAAACAGTTCAGAGGCTCCAAAGCAAACTAAGTGCCTGGAGGCCACTAATCAGCCATAATCACCTTGAGCAGCCTCACCTGAGACCTCTACCAATATCTCATGCACCCAGAAGCCCCTCTTAAGCTGACCAGCCTGACCTGTGTTGTAAGTAGTGTTCATTTCTGGTCCTCCTCCTGACTGAGCTCAGGACCTGCACTGTAGGTAGCTGTTCTGAAGGAAGCCCTCAGAGCCATGGTGTAGCTAGTCTCCTATCCTGTCTTTGTCCCTATATTCTGCTTTTGGCAAGCTAAACACAGACCTGGTTTGTCACTTTGCCTTGCTTCAGACTGCTGATTGTCTTACTAACACCTGGCTCTGGTCACTCAGCTCAGGTCTGGTGGCATGGGGTGCATTGCCTGCGCATAGTTCTTGTCTTGCCTTCCCTTAGGGAGCAGATGGCTCTTGCTGCTCCAGCACCATGAATTGTGTCTCTTTTCTCCCCATCCTCTCCTTCAATTCCTATGCTAATCACCCTAACACAGTTACATCTATAAATCCACATAAGACCATTTCATGGACTTTGGGCTGGTCCTCTACCAGGCTGTTCACTAGGTCTAGAAGTATAACTATGTGACTTGAAAAAATGCTCCTGAGTCCTGTCAGTGTGGCACTGAGAGGGCGGTTGAAAGGCCAAGTAGTCGACAAGCTCTGTGCTGGTTTACCTACCTGGGGACTTTCACCTCTAGTCATAGACAGCAGTATTTCACCTGCACAAGTTGGGTGCTCCACTAGTACCAAAGAAAGGGACAGGATTTGAATTTGGACAATCTGATCTTCTTCATTGTAAAACTGTCTTAACATTTAAGTATGAAAAGCAGCCTAGAGTGTGTGGCAGGAGCTCCCTTATCCCAGTTCTCTCTGCTGACGGAAAAAATGTGGGATCCTTTCAGGATTATACAAGGTAAAGATCTGCACATGCAGGTCATTTTGCAATACTTACTACTCTCTCTTGCTTGCTACATTGTCTCTCAGATTCCAATGATCTTACTTCCGCAGTTAAAAAAGGGCTGCATGGGCTGATAAGGAAATTACACTTGGTTCAGTTTTGTGATGGTTTTAAAATCTAAGCCTACTTCTAGGCAGTCTTCTTGTATAGAGTTCATCTGTTGCAGCTCTAAGCAACAAAACAAAATGACACACCATTTTCGTGACTAATAACTGAAATCTTTCATATACCTCACCTGCATTTCAGCAGTGGGTAGAAAAAGCATTTTATAAAAACACTTGCTTCACATTTGCCATACAACTGATACTGCTGTGACCATGTAAGTTTTTCATACTGTGCAGACACCTCTGCAACATTTATCCAAAAAAAAAGTGTCATGACTAATAGAAAGAAACACACATGTTTGCCCGTACAGTGATCTCACTGCCTTGGCACATGTGCCATTTGCCTGCTGAGTAGTTCTTATAACCCTCCAAGCATTAGAATTGGGACAGGAAAAAGCTGGCAGGCTGAATATGTGTGGGGAGTGGGAAGTCTTGTGTTAGATATGAAAACTGTGTAGCATGCATGATTTTTCAGAAGTTTAACAGTGAGCAGGGAGGCCTTCTGGATGGAGAGGAGGCGACACCTTCACAGCTAGCCCTTTTCTCTCTTCCATCTCATTTATGTCAGGGATGTAGATATAAGGTTACTGAGAAAATAGTAAAATCATCATAATGTGACAGCCTAAAAATTAGTGATGAAACACCAGCCATAGGATCTCTTTTTCACAGAAATCTGGAGACCTCCAACTTCAAGTAAGTATTGAAAGTGTGATAGGCTTTGTATTAAATTTGAGTTGAGTTTGCAGGATCTCTAGTGGACACAGTGGTTCTGATTCAGAAAAGAGCATGCATCTGCTTTGCTCCCTTCCTTTAGTGGTCTGAGTATGTTGTTTAATAGGAAAATCCCTGCATGGACCAGATGCAGAGCAAGTTCTGCCTTCCCATTTCTGGGCTGTACTGTTTGCTGTTTAGAGGACAAAAATAATTTTTATGGGTACACAATGAAGTTGCAAACAGTAAGTGTGTTTGGCTGCACTCTCTCTAAAAGTCACATTTTAGTTTGAAGGAGGAAGTTAATACTTGTGAAAGATGTTCACAGTGAAGTTTAATCACAGAGGGAAAGGAAATGAAGAATATATGACATATGTTGGAATAAATCAGGATTACTCCAAATGTGGGATTAAGAGCAGATGAAGGCACGAGGGAAAATGGGTCTGTGGGGAAAGGAAGGCCTAGAAACACAGAGAAGCGAGAAAAGTCCAGTCTGAAGGTGAGCAGAGAAGTTAGCAGAGTGTTAAAATCAGATGCTGTAGAGAAATTAGGAAACATCATAGTCCAGAGCTGGAAATTTCATGTGGTATCTGATGACTCTTTATTTCTGCTTCAAATAATGCTGTTTATAATTCTGCTGTTGACTGATGTTACCTCAGCGTCCTTGTAAAACTGAGGAGCTCAGAGGAGCAGAAAGAGGAAGAGGCAGGGCTGAGGAGAAGGAGAGGCAGTTGAGTCCTGGTATCCTTGAATGGCTCCCACTGGATCTGGAGGGAGAAGCTGACAGCCTGGCTCTTAATCTTCCTCCTGCAGCAGCATTTGGATGTTGGCCAGCTGGAGAGTGAATCATTGAGACTGATACAGACTTTCTGCCTTCTTGCATAAGCATTTAAACAGTTTTCTGTTCAGTATGCACCAGATAAGGCGAGGGCTTCTGCTTGCTGTGTTCTTCGTGTCCCTAACTCTGAGTTGAGATCACATTAAGAAAAATGACTTGTCAAATGACATCCAAAGTTAACTTCTTTGTTACTCTTCCATTAAATTTGTTATAATACTGTATTTTCCTTATTGCCAGGATGGGCAATTCACTCTGTAATGTGATACACAGCTGTAATATTTTTGCTTCCTACATCACCATGAGTTTTAAGGCTTCTGCCTACCACCCTTGGCCTCATAGGGAGCCACGAGACAGCAAATGCTTCATGGCTGGCAGGGTTTCACAGTACTAAGATTAAAGATGCACTCCCATTTTAAAACAAAGGTACTTTTAAACCCTACAGAGAAACAGTTCTCTGAGGAAAGGAAATATCTGGTTTGCACAGTGGTGGAAAATGGCTTCTGGTTTCAGGTTCTCCGTGCATTTTAAATACAGTGAAAGCATACTAGTGAGTGGTTAGGCTTCATGTGGGTCACTTGCTCAAGTGCCAGAGGAGTGATTGCACTGCTGGTTCCCTCCACTAGCACACCATGAATACAGCTTTCTAACAAACTTTGAAGCTAGGAGGTAATTTCATATGGGGTGGCTAAACAGGCTTACTTTTCTGTAGAAGAAGTTGTAGAAGAGCTAGAAACAAAAAAGTCAAATAGAGAAGGGAAAAGAGGGAGAAAAACACATTTCATTTCTCAGATTTTATGAGCCCTCATGGATTTAGTAGAGGGAAGCTGGCATCATGTTAAGAATCTTTGACTTTGATCACTGTCCCACTGATAGCTAGCATTTCTGAGCTGATGGTAGGGCAAAATTGGTTCCTATGTAAAATTACGTTTCGTTGGCCTTTTAGGTGATGACAACTACCTGCATTGATCATGATACGTGTATGTTAAAAAAAATACATTTCTTGTTTGATTACTCTTTGTAAGTCAACAGTATCAAAGAAACAGGCTGCCCTCACTGCTCTCTCAGCTGTTGCCTGTGTCTGTACTGTATATATGCTACATTAATTGGAAAAAACAGGGACAAAAAGGCATTTGGTTCAGGTCAACCATTTGGACTAATGCAAATGCATGACAGATTTAATCATTGTCTTTTGTCAAAGAGCAGGTTGGCAAGGGCAGGTACTCCAACCTCTTTTGATGAAATCTGGACTTTTTCCAGTGCCTTTGGAGATGGGATTCCTTGAGAGAATGGTCTCACCCACAGCCCAGATGCTGTCATATTGACAGGGTGAGATGGTGGGGAGGGTTACAGCAGGTTATTTATCTTTTTTCAGGTGTGAACTTAGCTTTCAGCCTTGGTTCATAACAGCTTCACAACACATAGCATGAGAGGGCACTACAGCTCTCCCTTCACAAAAATGAGGTAGTTAATTGTGTCTTGTTAAAAAGCATTTGTCTCTAGCACCATCCTACAAACAAACATATGAAACAATCTTCCTTTCTTTGACTCCTAGTTTTGTATGTTTTTCATGGGAAAAGACAGCAACAAAAATGTGCTCCAAAGGACCCATCTGTCTTAATGGCTTACAAAGCTTGGATCTTCTGAAATTATTTCTATGTAAGCATGCATCTCGCACTTTCAGGAAGAGTAAGCTGGCAAATAAAGGGAATGGGTACAGTGTGTTTTCAATAGCTACATGGTTTTGAAGATGTAAATTATTCCAAATCTCAGTATGTCTTCCATATTTTAGTAAGAATTACTACATAGTTTACAGGGTGCATATTTCATACTAATTAAAGTAATTTTCTCCTAAACTCCTTGGGGAGGAGAAAGGGAAAGGGTATTGAGTGATATAAAGATTAAACCAAATACAAAATCGTGTTAAAATTGGTCAGAGAAATTTTGCTACTATTAATTTCCTATCCTTTTCTTTCCAGGCAGTTGACTTTAGTACATGTGCAACCTAGTCATTATTCTTCAAGAAATGAATGTGCTGCCTTTAGAGTATTTTTCTTTATTGTATAGATAACCTGGCTGTTTTTTGTTTGTTTTTCTTCCTTTTTTTTCCAGGCCTTCTGCCTTATCTAGTAGCCCGACATACTCAGAACTTCCATTCCTTAGAATTTCCCCGCACCGAAATCCTGCTGCAACATCAGAATCTCCCTTCAGCACCCCTCACCCATACATTAACCCCTACATGGACTACATCAGGTCCCTGCACAGCAGTCCATCCCTCTCCATGATCTCGGCAGCCCGTGGACTCAGCCCAACAGACGGTGGGTTAAGACAGGCTTCCTGTTTTCTGTCATTGCAGCAACTTAAGTTATATTAATCTTGTCAACATTTCCCCCCCTTGTTCAAAGCAGCTTCAGCAGATTTGTCAGACATATTCATTATGTCATAAATGTTTCAATACTTCATCAGCCGATCATGGCTCATTTGTACATCTCACAAATGTTGAAACTTCAGGGAGAAGGAAAAAAGAAAAAAAGCCCTGCCTCATTCATAATTTATGCTGGAAGGGTGGTGTATGTCTTGTGATATCTTTTGTTTGTGGAGCTGACCTGGGGTATAATTCTGATCTCCGAAAAAATTCACTGTATCTGCATTGAATTGAGCCACATTCTTCATGAGCGTACATCAGTGTGTAACCAGAGAGTTCTTCAGATGCAAAGGGCTTGTTAATTAAGATAGTATTTTCAATCCTATCAGGCATGCACTTGCTCATTATATTTAGTCAATAGTTCTGTTAGGGTTACATAGAATTATTTCAGTTTAACCTAGTCAGCAATGTGGCCAAATGAAAGGATGCTATCATAGAAGTGGCTGATGATCAAGACTGTCCCTTTTAGTCTAAGTGGTGGGCAGTATACTTGAAATATTGATGCTTTGGGTCTTGGTGTGATCATGGCTATTACTTTCCGGGTTATTTGGGTTGAAGTGAACTCCTGTGATCACACTTGTCATTACTCCCGCACGTTTCGTATTCATTTAGTGGGAATTTTGCCAAAGTGACCCATGAATGGAGTTGCAAAAAGGTTGTTTTGTTCGTAGTAGGTTTTTCAGTAATAAACAGTTTGACATTTCAAAGTTGTAACATTTGCTGCAGAGAGCTAAAATACAGCATATTCAGAAACACCTATGTAGTGAAGGTTATTAAATTTTTACTTGAACTATGGGAAAGACCTTCCCATTGTATTTAGAAACTCCCCAAACAGAGTTAAACTGCCTTTAGCTGAATTTGAAAAATGAGCAATGCACCCTATCCAAATGGATAACTAATTAATCCTTGCTTATCAGAATATATACCTTTACAGTTAATCCATTAGCTATGGGCACATATTCTTATGAGAATAAATTTTAATGACCTATTGTCAGTCAAGGTATATGGCACGCACATAGGGCTTTCCTGGCAGCACTTTAGTAGTTACATGAATTCTTGCTTAATTCTACCCTTTTTGCTTTAGTGAAAGTGTTTAAAAAAATATTGGGAAGGAATAATTTGAATGCTCAGAAATACAAGTTTTGACTTCAGAAGCTTTCAAGCTTTTTATATAGAATAAATATGATCAAGCAAGAATGTAACGGCATAAAATTGGGAAAACTCTTTCAAGGTATATTTGAGTTTTTTCTCGTATGAGAGAAAAATTTTCTGTTTCCAGGAGCTCATATGCAGAACACTTTGCTGCCTTTCCTTCAGTAGTCTTCGGGTTACGTTCCTGCAGAATTTCATTTATGCTTAAGTTACACACAAAAGAAGATGTGAAGGAAACCACCTATCATAGAACCTTATGACATTAAGCGGTGTATGTTCTTTGTCTCAGGTACCCAGTACTGAATTCATTTGCAGAGATGTAGGCACATAGTTGTATCTGAAATACACTGAGGTATCTGACCTGGCACCCAACTAATACTCCAGAAAGATGGATCTCCCAGAGATCTGTCAGGGTAGAATTTTGTTGCAGATTCTGGCATTGAAATCTAAGTGTCTAGAGTATAGAAAGCTATCTGTGATCTCAGTGTGCTGTTTTGCCATTGAGTTTCTAGGTAGTGCAGCCAGTGAAGCCTTAGAGAATTATCCTGTTCCCTCAACATGGACACTCGCGTGTTAGCAGCTGAATATAGAGCTCCGTCATATCTATGATGGTGCTAAGACTTATCTGTCTACAGTGTAGGTGTTTGATACCAGTTCAGCTGCCTCAACTCCAACTGCCACCTCAGAAAGGCAGTTTTCTCCTCTAAGGCCTGCCTCATACCTGCCAGCCTCATGTAGGTAGCTTGGATGGTCACAGGCTTTCAGATGGCATGAGACACTACTTGGGTAGTTGAGTTTGGTCTGTCTCAACACTTATCCCTTGAGCTTTCATCTCTGATTTTTGCACAACCTTAGTCTGTAATAAGTAGAAGCTAAATTTACTAGCTTAAGAGTATTCCTTCAGGTTTTAAGCGAATACATATGACATCACTTTTCTTGCAGGCTCTCAGCTTATCTTTAACCCATTACCACAGCCCAGGTGTTGTGCAGTATCCAGTAAAAATACAGTAACTTGATTAAGACGTTGAAGGTATCTCAGTCAAACTACATGCTATTGTAAAACCACAAGTTTGTTCTCTGGAATCCATAAGTTTCTTGTATGATCAATCAGGTATACAATAAGTGCTTTTTTGAGATGTAGGTTCCTGGGATCAGATAGTCCAAATCACGGTTTGAGCACTGCTGGAATAAATAAAATTCTCCTGTGATTTAAGGGGGTACATGCACATAATGTGCTAATATCATAATGGACCCCATGGCTTAAGCTGTATAGCATTTGAACTGTGAAAACTTGGAAGTTGTTATTGCTCTTCTGAAAGTTGTTGTGAGATTTCTCTTGCTACCCTAATTGCTTTAGGCCAGTTAGATAATTAGGTCAGCGTACTATTGGTCTCAGTCTGTCAACTCACAGATCTGGGGATGGCCAGGAGCCAAAACAGTCTGGGGCATAAGGAAGAGCAGTTTCATATTCACTACAAGTCTTGCCAGCCATAATTAACAATTGCCACAGCAGCAGTAGGTAGAGTGACTTTCTGTCTTGACACTTCACCTTACCCAGAAGATTTGGTGGGTCAGGGGTGGCTGAGGACTCTTCTGGGGGTTTGGAGCAGGTGTAAGGATGGAGTCATTGCTGTATGTAGAGGAAAGTGTTCAAATGAAGACCAGCCATACCTATGGTGCAGAAGCAAATGTCTCCCCTTGCAAAAAAAATCAGGAACAAAGCTGAAGCTGTCCAGGAATAAACAGGAGAAAATTCAGGGCTGAGGGCCTTCCTATTTATGCTCCATTTACCCTTCACACAATACATCATTTGGTAGACTAATTTTTTATGTTTGAGGAAGGTAGTAAGAAATGATCTTTAAAGAGCACCAGAGCACTTGGCATATGGAACATTTAGTAATGCAATTATGTGTTCGCTATGTTTTCTGCAGCAGTTAAAGTTTGCAGCCAATGTTATTGTTACTTAACCCAGACATTTATGTCAGAAGGCTCAGGAAGTATTTTCAATGTGTCTGGAAAGATACCATGGTTGCATACTACTGTAAAACTTTAAAATCAGTGATTCAGTGTGAGTTATAAATCTTTTAAAATTTGTACTGAATAATTTCTTTTTTATTTCACAGAAAGTGGAAAGATTGTATTCGGTTATGAAATCAATTTGTAATTTGGAAAAAATACCAACAACCCTTAAATCTATCTCAGCTCTTTTTTTATGCCATTCCTGTTCCTGTTTGATGTATTTCTATATTTCAAAACCTTTCCTGATATAGCCAGTATTTAACATTTTGACATCAAAAGCACATTCCTTCATTTTATTTGGTAAAAATAAAGATGGATTATACACTTCAGGAATCTGTTTCTGAGTAAACTTTTCTCCAAACTCCAATGCTATATTTACCTCCCTTTGATGTAAATGTTGATTCTCTGCTTCTAAAGTTTGCATTTAGGATCTGATTCTCTAATGAAAATATGAATTATCCTTTTAGTAGCACTGTATTAATAACAGTATTCAGGTTAAGTTGGTAAATCAAAGAATTTCAGCCTAAAACTTTATTTTCATTCAAGATTCAGATTGCTGAGATTGAAGAAAAATCTCATTAAATGATAGGAAAGAATATAAAACTTATCCATTGAGATGTAGCCCATTAAACTTAAGGAATCTAAAAGTGTTTCAGGCAAACTTACATACCATATTCTGGTGACCACAATGTAAGGAAATTTTAACTGTTTTGCAAGTGGGACAAGGAGAGAGCAGAGAGGAAGGTTGTTCACCTCAAGGATCAGATTCAGGTTCACCTCAGATAGCAAGTCACAATCAGGATCAAGGAGAATGAGCTTAGCTTATTATATGAGTACTTCTTACACAAGCCCATGAAATGATCCTCTTCTTACAGTAACATCTGAAGCCTACTGAGAGATGATATTAAGATGATGTAGATTTTTGTATTTGTCCAGAGTTGCCCGTTAGTTGAAGATATGCTTGAAAACTGCAGGGGAACATAAAGATCACATTATTTTTACAGGAGAGAAAGGAGCATACAAATCATTATCACAGGACTGCATCACTCATAACTTCACTGATGGGTTGTAGAGCCTATCTGGTCTCTGATTTTGGCTCTGCTTACAGGCTTATGTGTCAAGTTTTTTTATATGTGAAATTTGAAGGAGGAGGATGGCCACATTCATTGACTTCATCTGTCTTCCTAAAGAGCTGGTTCTGTTTTGTTCATGGACAGCTGTTATTTGTCCTGAAAACATTCATTACCCCTGTTTGCTCATCAACATAGGCAAAAAGGGACACTGTGACTGAGAATCTTCTAGTTGCCTAAGTAAAGACTCCAGAAACTTGAATGTTTATAGAAGTTCAGCCACATTATTACCTTAGAGACAGATTCCTTTGGGCCAGGGATGAGGTAAATGGGAATAAAACTCTAGGAAGTCTTTCCTCCTTTTTTATGTAACTAAATTAATCATACTAGTTTCCATTGCTGTCAGCCTGTCACTTTTTGAGTCACTTAAGTATAAAAATATGAGATCAACAACCTCATTAATACTTTATGCCTTGCTGTTTTTGGAATGGTGTCTTTAGAGTATCATTGGTTGAAATACATTGACCACTGGTGGCATATTGCAGATGTTGCATTACATTAAAAAATAAACAAGCTGTTTTAATAGCCAGAGAATCAGGTGATGTTATAGAACTTTCCTTTTTGTTTATCTTAGGTCATTAATGATACTTTTATGTTATTTATTTTAGCTGCACATGCTGGTGTCAGTCCAGCTGAATATTATCACCAAATGGCCCTGTTGGCAGGCCAGCGCAGCCCATATGCAGACATCATTCCTTCAGCTGCCACTGCAGGAGCCGGTGCTCTTCACATGGAGTATCTTCATGCCATGGATAGTAAGTGATGTTTTCTACAAATTTAGGCAGTCATGCATAGGGAACTTTGTGGTCTGACCCGAAAGGCCTCCACACTGATAGAGAAGTGGGCGTCAACATAAGCCTGCCCATGAATCTGGAGGGCCAGGGAATGTACAAGGGTTATGTCAAACCTAAAAGTAAACTTTGAAAGGAAGAAGGGAGAGGAACAGGACTGCTCCCAAGAACAGGTTATATGTTTTTGAAAATGTCCTTTTCTATTCACAATCAGTAACTCCCTTTCAGTTAGGCTGAGTATTTTCCTGATGAGCTCTCTGTTAATATAAAGGTTACATTTGTTTTTCTGTGAGGAGAGCATGCCCCCCACCTTTTTAAAGTGTGCTAGCTATGCTTTCAAGTTGTGTATCACACACTTTGAGACTACTTGTAAGGTGAAACAGTTTGGTGGATTTTCAAGGATCCTGACTTAGTTTTCCATAATAGCAAAAGCCTTCTCTATCCACTTAGCATTTTTCAGTCCTCTAATATGTTTCCATTTCCCTGTTGAAGGAGGAAAAGAGAGGATCCTGTTCAAAACTCCTTGCTACTGCCAATTTGATCAACCAGAAGGGATTATGTATAGCACTCCCTCCTAGTCATAGATGCTTACATGCTTTTCATGATGTACTCTGCTCCTTCCCATGAGGGAAATAATAGATGGTGACAAGAGAAGGTGGTGCTTGATAGTACAGACCAATACAATAGCAATAGACCATCTTTTTTCCCCGTAGATTTTTAAATTTTTTGTTTGCATGCAGTTTCTTCCTTCTACTGTTGTTGGCTGTAAGCCATAGCTGCTGATCTTAAGGAGTGTGGGAGTTGGAAAGTTCACTTCTGGAATGTGTGGGAGTATAGATAGCTAGCCCTGCAGAGTACATGCCTTGGAGTGTGAAGTAGTTGACTGACCAACAATTTTTACAAGAATCAGGCAAGACAGATAGTTGTGAAACTGGGCAGGAAATTTATTTTGATTCTGTTACCTTGATAGTGAAGGATTTTTTAAATTCAGTTTCTGTTATCAGTCTCATTACACTGGAAGCATACATAAAAAATTTACAGTAACATAACATGCCTTGAGCCCACTTCAGAAGCACAAACTCACACAAATAGTCTGGACTTAAACCAGAAGTTAATGTGCAAGCTTCAGTACTTGAAAGTTTAAGAATATGATACTTCCTCACTTGGATTTTGAGAGCAGTAGGGAGACATGAGGCACACTGCTGAAGCATTGGATGCATGTTAGTAATACCTTGAAGAATGAAGACTTTTCTATGCACAATTCAGATAATGTAAAGTTGCTGCTGTGTTCCAGTTAGAAGGACAAATCCCTAGGTTGTATGAATGGGCATGGCTTCATTGAAGTAAAAGGATCATAGAATCCTTGAATAGTTTAAGTTGGAAGAGAACTTTCAAGATCATCTTGTCTAACCACCCCTGCAATGAACAAGGATATTTTATATTTTCAATGGTTTTGGCTCTTGTTTCATGTTTGAAAGCATGTAAGTAGCAGCACCAAACCACATACTTGGATGCATACTTGATCGAATGGATTTATTCAGCCTTCAGAAAAGTGGATACCCAGATGTATGCCAGAAAACCTATGAAAACCAAAACACATTCCAATACTCCTACAAATAATGGTGCTTGCACAAGGATCTTCACATGTTAGTAGAGATTGTGCATACTGTAATCTACAAAGAATTGCAGCTTTTGCATCCCAAGAATGTTATTGCTTCTTATTTAGGGGAAATGTTTTGACCTTTGCCTATAACTTCATTCATGAAAGGTACCTAAATACCACAAGGATATTTGCTGTCATGAGCTTTAGCTATGATACATTTGAAATGTGCATTTCAGTTTGTTTTGTGTTTGTTTTTAAAAATTAAGATCACATATTTGAGATTCATTATAGCAGCAACTTTTCAATTAGGCATTATAGGCGTATTAAAGACAAAAAATGTGTAGCACTATTATGCAAATAGGTTATTTTTAAACAGTAAATAGAGAATTAAAATAAGAGTGAATCCAAGTAAGGTCACTCAGCTCACCTTCTGCATTTGATGAGAATGTGTTTAGTCAGGCAATAGCTGCTTTTATCTAAATAGTGTATGAAGCTACCCTTTTACTTTGTAGAAACTAATTAAAACTATCTTAACTTGCATGAGTATACAGTAAATTAATTGTCATTAAGTAGGAATCTGGATGTCCTATCATTCATCATGCTAAAGAAAACCTTTTTCTTCTTTGACAGATAGATTAGAAACAAGAACAAAACAATTACCAGGAAGCTGATATTAAGACTTTTAAAAAACAATGAGTGCCCATGTATGCATTTAATAATGAAGTAAAGTGATCAATGTAAAGCAATACCATTTGTTTGTATCTTTCTTCTTAAGGATTTGTATGGTGATCTTCAAAGTATTCTTTCACCTTTGCCTAGTCTTGTCAAAAGAAACAGAAGAGACATGAGTAGTTTCCCTCATTATCTGCTATCACCTTCTGAGCAAGTTGACTCAGCTGACTGAAAGGTTGCTGCTCATTTATTCCACATAACAACCAAATAGATACAAGCAAGACATTGTTCTTCTTTTATGAAGCAAGTCTGTCTCCTAATTGTGTGTTTACACAGCATCTAGCACAGAAATTTGGAATCTCTTCCTCCATCCGTAGTGCAGATACTAATTCCTATACCATCATGCACTGGGTTCCAAATTGTGTTACACATGGTTTGTGTAGTTTGGGAACTTTTGTTTTGCTCTGTGGTGCTGGAAAACTGATTTCAAAATGGGGATGATAAGAGTGGGAAAACTGCTAATGAGAAGTTAAATCTTGCCTAGAGAGCAATAGACTTCATGAAGATCTGAACTTCATTGTCCATGACCTGTCTAAAACATTGCAGAAGAATAAGGCCAAAATTGTGTATGCTTAATTGTAAGTCTGAGTGGCATGAAAAGTGGACCAAAATTTCCTTTGCTGCTATAAAGATTTTCTACAGTTCTGGTGGCCAGAGTCCCTGAACAAACCTTTCCATTTTCTTGCTTGATCTAAAAAGGTGAGATTTACTACCTTTAAGTATAACATCAAAATAACTAGGAGAGGGGTAGACTCAGAAGGCACTGACAGTACCACAGTGGCAACTGAAATTGCATGTTGTGGCTATAAACATACTCTATGACAATACTGTCTTTTAAGCACTAAAATAGTTACAAAAATCACTATCTTTTGGGTTTGATTTTTTCACTTGCAGAATATATTCTATTCTTTAAAATAGTGTTTAGTGAAAACAAACATGTTCCCTGAGATTTCAAGATTCCCTCTGAGAGTATTAATATCCTCACTCTGATTAACTTTTGCCTGTGCTCACTCAGAATGGGAGACTTCTCTTTTTCCGAGTATCTAGGTGACCTACTCCTTTTTTGGCATTAGAGACGCTGATAGTAACCCAATTAATCTAAAGAGTTTGGCCAGCTGTAGTGGGTTGACCTTGGCCTCATGCCAGATCTCCACCAAACTGCTCTATCACTCCCTCTTCTCAGCTGGACAAGGGAGAGAAAATAAGATGGAAAACAACTCACAAGTTGAGATAAGGTAGTTTACTAAAGCAGAAACAAAAGTTTGTGCTTGCACAAGCAAAGAGAAAACAAAAAAATATCCTCTACTTCCCTTCAGCAGGCAATGTCCATCTATTTCCTGGGAAGCAGGGATTCAGCACACATAGTGGTTGCTCTGTAAGGCAAATATTGTAGATAACAAACGCTCCCTTGCCCCTCCAGTTCCTAGTGTTCATGTATGAGCTGATGCCATATGGTATGGAATATCCCTTTGGTTAATTTAGGTCAGCTGTCCTGGTTGTGTCCCCTCCTAGGATCTTGCCCACCTCTATCCTCATGATGGAGGGTGAAATGTTGGAGAGATGTTAAGAGAGTGTTGATGCTGTGCCAGCTGCTCAGCAGCAGCCAAAACACTGGTGTGTTATCAACACCCTTCTAGCTACCAATGCAAAGCACAGCACTGCTGTGGGGAAAATGAACTCTATCCCAGCCAGACTCAGTACATCAGCCCAAAGAGTTAAGTCAGTGTGAGAAGCATTGGACTGGATTTGATTTCTGTTTTTCAGGCATAATTGGAGAATGAGGGTGGAGTATCAAAGCTATTCCTTTTTCTCTCATACTGATGACAGATTTATGATTTTGAAAACTAAGACAAAATTTATAATATTTCATGAAGTGAAAACAATGTTTTTACACATCTGTAAGTAGAAACCCGAAAAGAGAGAAAGAAAAAGAAAGAAAGAAAGAAAGAGAGAGAGAAAGAAAGAAAGAAAGAAAGAAAGAAAGAAAGAAAGAAAGAAAGAAAGAAAGAAAGAAAGAAAGAAAGAAAGAAAGAAAGAAAGAAAGAAAGAAAGAAAGAAAGAAAGAGAAAGAGGTTTAATGTTGAAAAAAACCTCCCAGACTTCCCATGTTCACAGCCTCCAACAAAAACTAGTGCCTGAGACATCTTCAAAGAAGTTTGATTTAAAGGGGGATAATAAAAAAGGTTTGATGAAGTTTGATTTAAAGGGGTGGAATAAATGATACATGTCTGAAGATTGCCTTATAAATGATTAAGCCATGCTAAAAACTTCAACTCAGAAATCAAGTTCATGGGCAAATTTGTTGGATGGCATATTCCATTTTTGAAATTTATAATGGAGATAGATATCTGTTATTTTAGAATTGATCTGCACTTCAGAATAAGACCTTTTCTTACAGCACCTGTTGGACACCCAAGTCTTTACTGTCAACTACTGACTTTTTATTTTCATTACATCTACTACAGAAAGGTGACATTTCTAAACAAATCTTCATTGTCAGCTTCCATTTGCATGCTTTGCCAAAGCTCATGGTTTTTTATCAGTACTTGCATGGAGGTAAATGGATTTTTAGTGAATCAGTGCTCCTGCATTTTTTGATTTTAAAGGTAGAGAATCAGGTAAAGAATGTAATACTTCAGTGGGAGAACACTGTGAGCAGATGAATATCTCAAATTGCTAAGTAAATATTGAAGTGTTTATTTGAAAATAAATGCTTGGCAATGCTGGAAAATTTGGTTTAATATTCAGAGGTACTGACAAATTATAATCTATTCCTTTTCATAATGGCATGCTAACTAAAACTGATGTTATGCTAAATGAATGGTTTAGCAAATGTCTATAACAAGTGGACAGCTCATGCTTAAGACTTTTTAAGCATGTGAAACCTAATTAAACCACAAAGATATGAAAAAAAAGTAATAATATTTAATTGTATTTTCAAATTTGAAAGTCATGGCCTCCCTTGAAGTGTATCCCCCTCTCCAGTGGTCACACTCTGTCAAGCTCTTGCTCAGTTTTAGCCATTGGCTCCACTGTGAAGCAAAAATATTCCCTTTTTGCAGGATACTGTTGACCTGTAGGAGGTTGTTCCCATTCCAAGTAGATGGAGGGGGACTGCTGAATACCCAGATTCAGACAGAGCCAGAAACAGGTGCTGCCTGGAGGAAAAGAGGAACCCTGAGACCCCTGCATGATGTGGCTGAAGCCCAGCTATAAGGAGCGTTTTTCTCCATCACTGGCCACAGATCTGGTGCATCCAAAATGGACACAGGGGTGACCTGGCTGCAGCTGGCAGGCAAGAACAAGGCAAGAGCTGCAAGAGCCACAGCGTGACTTAGGCAAGGAGTAAAGGAGAACAGGTTCAGTTCAGAAGAGGCAAGGATGGGAAGAAGGGAAGTCATTGCAGTTTTTGAGACTCCGCAGGGCATTGCAGGGAGTATAATGCCTGTGCTTAGCTATCCCCTTGTAAAATCATGATAACCTAAAAAGCACTTGGATTGTGTCCTCATCTGGGGAAAGCTGCATTACAAGCACTAGCTTCAGAGGCATTGTTTTAGTTCATTCTGGCTGAACAGTCAGTAGAGGAGAGTTATGGATGAAAGATGTAATTAAAAACTATTACTATTTTTGCTTTACCATTACATGTATATTGTATTTCCTTATAGGATATGTTGCAGTTTCTTATAGCTGCTAATCATTGTTGTTTCTTATTTTAGCACAAATAAAACATCTCTGCCTTTGAAAGAAATGAAGCACAGCCCTAATAAAATATCAAGCAGACACAGTTACAATAGCAAGCTCCTAAAAAGGAGATAAAACAGATAACATAAAATAGCATGTAACAAACAAGTAAATTGCCATACCTAAATTTTAAATGTTGAATTGAGAGCATAAATATTCATTGAAAGATTGGAGCAGAATGGACTAAGGCTATTCTGGAGACAGACCAGGAAGGAACAAAACTCTGTATTACCTAGATGCCAAAGAGAATTCTCACTGATATTGTCTAGCTGAGGCAAATCTAAGCATGGATTGGGAGAAGATATACAGATGGAGATCTGATCGTATAGTCACAACAGCAAGGAAATGGCAGTCTTAAATATCACATTAAAATCTTTGGTAGCATGCACAGAAAGAAGGGAAACCCACTCAGGTATGTAAAGAAAACATAATAACAGATTCTAATTCAGCTCTGACATTCACGTGAGTTTAATAGAGTCAATTGGGCTCTTCTGATTAATATTAGACATATAAACTTAAAACACCCTGCTAAAAAAAGTCCTGGACACAAAGTCATAAGCAAGAATTAGGAGAGGCAGACCTATAATGGAGGCTTGTGGCCAACTGAATTATTAGCAAGTTACAGAGAATGTCAGGGACTCTAGGAGAAGTAGTTGTAAAGTAGGCATCAAACCCAAGACCTGCATGACCCTGGCTGTCAGGATCATTACGATTCAGTCCTTTACTACAGGTTAAAGGGATTAAAAAGGTAGAAGCGGCAGTACTGTTAAAGGAAATTGTTCAGTACACAGTGGGGAACCTAATTCTCTCCTTCTCACTCTCAACCAAGATAGAAAATAATTAAATAAAGGAAATAAATTTAAAGTGATATATCTTCCATCAGGACTGCAGAGAGTTGGGATGACATGGTAAAATAGACCAGAAGATGTAGAGATTTTCAGAGCAGGACATAAAATTTAGAAATGCAATATGTATTTGTTTAAATGGTGTCTGTATGGTTGCCTTCTCTTTGCTGCTTTGGAAAGCCCAATCTCGAGTTTTAAAGAAATCATAGGTCCCTGTACACTCCAACAAAAGAATATCATGGGATCTTGGACAAATTCAAAGAAAGCCTACTGATTCTCAGTCTAATGCTGTGATGTCAATCTGAAGTCTGCTAATAGAGCTGGCCTTTTAGTGGTTTTTTTTTTTTAGTCCTGATTTTTAGTTTTACATGAAGTATTAACCTGGCAGAATTACGGTCAAAGAGGAAAAGCTGCCACTTTATTTCTATACTGTATTTTATGTGTTTACACTTGGCTATTTGTATTAAATCGTTGTGGATTTGGATGTGCTGGTATCCCAGATCTGAACCACTGTCTCATTGCTCATGGTTGAATTAATGATGTGAATGTCTAAGAAGCCATCAGATTCATAAATCACCAGAAATGAGAGGGATAACTCATAAAAGTCTTTTCCTTCTGTTTAGCAATTTATCATTTTCCTTGCACATTAATAAACAGAGCTCCCCTGAGGTAAGCCACAGGAAGAAAGATTTTTCTTCCTAATTTCCTTCAATCCTAGCCAGTAGATCACAAGTGAAGAGAGTGGATTTGTCAGTTTGTTGGTGTCTCCCTCTACCCATCACTGATAACAAATAAATGCGATGAAGTGCCCCAGTGGATAATTATTTGTGTTTACATAACAGGCACCAGGTTTCCGAGCCCGAGATTGTCAGCTAGACCAAGCCGAAAGCGCACATTGTCCATATCCCCCCTATCTGATCACAGCTTTGACCTTCAGACCATGATACGGACATCTCCAAATTCCTTGGTCACAATTCTCAATAATTCTCGTAGCAGTTCATCAGCCAGTGGTTCTTATGGCCACTTATCTGCAAGTGCAATAAGGTAAGGATAGTATTTTCTACCTATATTGTATATTCCCATTTATGGAAATGCACACACAAATGTGAATGTATACTCACATCTTTAAGTAATTTGTGGGGGTTTTTGGTGAATATGTCCATTTTGCACTTTCTATAATCTATGATTACTGGAGCTTAATTTAATGTATCAAATATTTTTTTTCTTCCTCAGAAAGGTAACTGCAAGGGACTTTTTGACCTATTGTTGTCCAGTGCTGGTAATATTCCGTCTGACCAGCAGTAATAGTGGGTGTATATATGCTTAGGAATCTGTTTTCAGAAAAGAAACTCTTAAGTGTAGGTTTGTGACTTAAGTCGCTTGGGTTCTTCTGGTCAGAGATATAACGGACAGTTCCTGCATTAAAATCATCAGAGGTTAAAGAACAGACGTGTGGTACTGTTCAATTAAAATATTTGGCTATAAATGCAGTGGTTTTCACTTGGTTGCTTCATCTGCATGTGCAGAAATGGTTTTTCTGAAGGCACAAGAGCAGAGTAGCAAGGACAGAGGTGAACAGAAGTTGTACAGAAAAGGGAAGAAAATAGGCCACAGGGAAAGGGAACAAAACGAATAATGTAAAAAAAAAAACAAACCTGAAAGAAATTAAGAGATGCAGCAGAAAAAAATGAAGATGCAACTGCAGAACAGTCTTGTATTTGTGATATGGCTATATGTTAACTGAGAAAAGGTCCTTTGGTATTCCAAACAAAGTCCCTCACCTCCCCAAAGAGTTAGAAAATGTTGGGTTTGCATTTATGACACTCAAAGAGTGCTGCTGGGCCCTGGCTTAAAAGAGCCTCCACCTTCAATTTGCAATAAGGCAAAGAGGCAAGTTCTTACAGCAGTTTCTTGAGATGAGACCCCCATTTTTGTCAAGGCTCAAAAATAACATGCAGGTCATGGGTTCAATCCCTGTTCAATCCCTATATGGGCAATTCTCTTAAGAGCTGACTCTATAATCCTTGTGAATCCCTTCCAACTCTGAATATTCTGTGAAATCTTTGAAATGCCTCTCCAGAAAAATGACCCAGTTAAAACTTCAGAGTGGCTGTGTTGGAGAAAGTGGGGCATGCATCTGGTATGTTGGAAACCATGAGCTTACCAAACTCTTGAGAGCAGCAGCACTCCAAATATTGCTATAAGTGCTGGGTTTTCTTTTTTTTTTTTTTTTTTTTTTTGCCTTTTTTNTTTTTTTTTTTTTTTTAGCACTTCTTTTAGATAGTTGTGCTTCATAGCTCTCATGTACTTGAGTACTATATACTATTCTACAGGTATGATACCGTACATACCATACAACTCCACTGTCTATGGAACCACAATCCCAATTATGAAGCTCCATAATGAGTAATTGATTTATGTCAGTGGCTAGTAGGAGTTGGGCCGCATCTGTTAAATACATGTACTGTGTGGAGGTGTGCTATCTGCACTGTCATTAAGACAAGATGGCACTTAATAGCTAAACTCCTTTTCCATAGCTTGTAACTTTGGTTAAGAAAATATTGCATGAACGTTAGCAGAGTCTATATGGAGTGGAGTAAGTCTTCTTGCCTTTTAACTCTTCCAAAGCAAAGCTGGAGTTGGATGAATAGATTTGTTGAAGGCAGTTGTGGATGTGGAGGGAGTTGTGGGCAAAGACTGAGTAAGGATACTAAGGAATAGCACAGTGAGTCTTGTGGACTGATGTCACTGAAGAAAACAATGCTTGAGTGACTGAACCTGTGGCTGACCAAAGCTTTCAGCCTTTCCTCATCATACTTTTCAGGAATGCATAATCCAAAATTTCACACAATTTTGAATTAAGATTTTTTTCTTTTTTATAAGAGTATGCCTATTTGGCATGCAAAGTTGGAAGTGTACTTCTCCATTCTCAGTCGAGAGTGAGAGAGCTAGCTCTTTTTCCAGCTTTGTAACTTTGTTGGTGCCCTTTGACTTCTCCCATGTGAACCTGTCCGTAAGAGTTATACCAAAATAAACAGTGACATAAGGTATTAAACCCAATCCACACTTCATTGCTTTAATAAATTCCAAGACTAAATAGCAACAAGAATAGCAGTAAAACCTAATTTATTGCAAGTCACTGTCTTGTAAATAATGCATTCAGCACAAGAACTGCTGTACTGAATCAAACCATAGGTACATCCCATGTAATATTCTGTCTGCAAGAGTCATCAAAGTGTAGAAAAAAAATTCAGGTGTAAAATCTCAGCTTCTGGAAACCTGCAGGTTAACCTTGTAGGAGTTTCTGCAAGAAAATGTTACAGTTCAGCAGACTACTAGATGGAATTGTAAGACAGGAAGGATGTCTACTTTAGATAGTAGCATTAACTACTTAACATTACACAATGTTTCTACTTTTAGATATTGTCTCCAATCACTTTTAACTTAGTACAAACTCTTTACACCTGGCGGCATTTTTCATGACAGATACCTATCTAAGGCTGAGTATTTCCAAAAAGCATCAGCGGTTATTAATTTATCAGAATGAAGTTAGGGAAGAAGAGATTTTCCTGTACAAACTAAAAGAAATTTTGCTCACCTTTTTATTGAGAAGCTAAAATTTGCCAGGAGTGTTGTCTAGATGCTGTAGATATGATCTTTGTTCTTGAGAAATGGTCCCATTCAGCCAAGTGATAAGCCCTTAAGAATTTCCTGTTAGCATGTATTTAAACTAGAGCACTCGGCAAGTTCCAGTCCAGGGCCCAAAAAGAGGGAAGAGGACCTTTCCCTTCACCTGCAGCTCTAGTACCTCCTTGGGAAGCCTATGGAGGCTCAGTCTCTGTCCAGCCAGAACAGCCCCGTGAAACAGAAGGCAGACTTCAGAGGAGACAGGAGTCCAGAACAGCCCCGTGAAACAGAAGGCAGACTTCAGAGGAGACAGGAGTCCAGAAACTGAACAGGTTAAACAAGCTGGCACGAAATGCCTTCATGTAACACAACATAGATTTGCAGTAGGAGAGAGAAAACGCTACAATATAAAGAATGCAGAAACCGGTCATTAGGAGAATGAAGGTACTGCCCCCTTGTGATTATGCTCTGATACCATCTTTAATTGCAGGGTTACATAGTATTTGCAGAGACACTGCCTGCTTCAGTGCACAGGCTGATCATCCTGAATGTCCTCTCTGGATCAGTGAGAGCCTCAGGACCTTACCTTACCTTACCTTACCTGTTCCAGGCAGCTCTGAAAGAGAATGGAGCCTCGTATCTGGTTGGTAGCTGCCTAGAGGGCAGATCCCACACTTGCAACACAATCCCTGCCTGTTGCTGTGCAAACTGATCTAATCAGAAGTGACCACCAGGTACACAGAGTTTCTCTTCTGGACTTCTTCTGCAGAAGAGTCAAATTGCTTACAGTCATGGCTTAGAGATACTGACAGCTGTTTGAACATTTCATATGCTGCGCTATGTTAACTAGCCAGGTTTTCATGCCTGAAATTGGACAACTACAACAAGTGAGGCTTTTAACCTCCATCTTTCTGTGATTCATGTTCCTGTGCAAAATGAACCCTTCCCCTTCACCTCAGAGGGAAGTTGAAAACATTAATGTTTTGTGAAGCACTTAGATTATACAGTGATGAGCCCAGTGGAGTAGCTCAGAAGGGTGTCAGTAATTATTTATTCACTGATGGTTTAGTTACAATGGGCATTAATTACTCTGGGCAAGGAGAAGAAATATAGCAGAGGGCCTCTCATTGAAGACTAGTGTGCATCTTGTTCACTGAATGAGTTATGAATTGTGCAGAGGGAAAAAGGGATGTGTTGTTGTGTAACGAAAAGCTGATGAGTCAGCACATGAAGGTATGGTCAGCTTTAGTTCTGGAATATTTGATTTTTGTGGGCTCAGTGATCATTGAACCCGTTTTTGCAAAGATGCTACTTGTGTTAAGAAAGTAAAAGATTACATCCTTGGGTAAAAAATTACATTCTGTGCTTTACACAACTTTTCAGCATAGGACCCTCTATTTGAGCACTATGGGATGTTGAGGATGTAATCAGATGAAAACAGCCACGTTTTGGTCTCTCTTTTTATGGAGCCAAGCACAGAAGTGCTGTGGTCCTTCACATAGGGACTACTGCAGTTCGAATAATGAATAATAGTAGTTTAGCACAATCCAGATAGAACTTGACTTGGCGGGCACTTTGTCAATGTCAGCTGGCAGTGTAATGCTGTATCCTGACTACTGGCTGAGTACTTGAAAAGAAGATGTTGCTCCTGCTGACAGCTAATAGTGGATCTCCTTTAGCACACCAGGTAGAGCTTCTACTTTGTGCATTTGAAAACACCTGTTTTAGGTCTCAGCTGGGAGAGATTATGCAGAAGGGAGTTGTATGAAATAGCATCAAATGAGGATAATCCTTCATATGACATTTACTCATTTGGTTACCTGCCTCAGTCCTGCAGTGCAGCACCCCTGCTATTAATCTTTTGTCAAGATGTACTTAATGTTATAGCTACTACCTGTGACAATTATTAGACTTTGCACTTCAGTACCACTTCTTTTTGAGAGACAGCATGATCTAGAGTGAGTATAGAGGGGGTAATCACTCCCCATGATATTAAGAGTACTGATTCAAAACCTTTACAAAAGATTAGCTAGTCTTTAATAAACACAGGAGCTTGAGACTTCATGTTCTATATGATTCCAAATTCAGAACTTCCAGTCCCTTGGCAGTACTGCAATACTAAATTTGCAAAGTTACTTTTCAGAAAATGAGCCAAATTCCCTGTCAGATACAAGGTGTTTAAATCAGTAGTTCCATTTATTTGGTTCTAGGCAGATACAACTGTGAATACAGCTTAGCCATCTCACAACATGTGAAAATTTAGTTTCATGTGAGCACAAGAGTCCTTTGGGATCTCCTCGAAGATTTGAAAGAAATTGAGAAAGCACAGTAGCACTTTCCTCCCCCTCCTCCCCTATGCTCTGCCCTACTTGCCTGATAGCATCAGAACAGGAAGGAGCTATTAACAGTGTGGTTCATTACAGCCAGGCCCTGGCTGTTCTGGCTCCTGTCACTTTGCTCTGGGCTGATCTGAAGCATCAGGTAATGCTGGTAAGGGTACTTTCACATAGGGTGCTAGAAAGGGTTTCCCAGAATTGTAGCTTAAACTTAGACAGCAGTGGATTAATATCAGTGAGGAAGACAAGAGCCTGTGTTTCTGCCAGCAAGTATTGGATTCTCAATTATTTCCTCATTTCATATAAGCTCCTTGTATAGAGTGCTTGCTGTATAATGAGTCAGTGCCCTCCTCTTTGAGCTGTATTATATATTGAGACGAGTGACTAGGTATTGATTTCTCCAATTTTCCTTTGCTAACACAAAGAGAAAAACAAGAGAAAAATAAAAATAGATTTTAGACACACAAATGAAATATAAAGTTATCACAGAGAAAAGTGAAAGTATCTTCAGCAGAGAGCCCAATAGGCTAATTATACACCATATAAAAAAAGGAAAGAATATCCTTTTATCACATTTAAATTATACAATTTTTGAATTTAACAGAATGTCTCATCGTTATAAGACAGGAAGCTCTCATATTCTTAGTCTTGCTCCTTTATTCAATATTTTATATATTCTTATTATGTCTCCTTTTATTCATCTCCTTTCTGAGGGCAGTGGTTGTTTTCAGTCTCGTCTTTAGAGTTCTTGCATTCTTTTCTGCTGATACTGTGTGAAAGTCTCCCTCTACTACATGCAATAATATTCTAGAAGAGGATGAGCAACTCAAATGCACCATGATTTTCTGTGCTGTTTCCCATTCCATTTATTTTGACATGTTTTTGCCATAGCTTCATGTTGATCAAATTTTCATTCCTTCATTGAATTCTGCATTGAGACAAGGAAGTGCTTCTTGTCATTTGTCTCAGCTAATTTAGAGCCAGTGTATGAGTAGCTCTGACTCCCTTTCGGTATCGATATGCATCTTGCTATCAGTATTGCTCATTCATCTAGCATACTGGGCTCTAAAGATAACTACTTAGCTCTTCATCATGCTGCTCAAAATAATTTTGTCATATATGCAGATTTAATTTTTTCATTGCTCAACTCCATGGCCAGATTGCTGACAGTTGCACTATGAAACAGAAGACCCCAACTGAGAATTTTTCTCTAACTTTTACTAAAACCCAACTACTTAATTTTTACCTTTGATTTCTGTTTTAGACTATGAGTTTTAAGTTTGTATATTTCTGCAGTCATATCTGTAGAGTTAAATGCTGGCTAATGAATTTAATCTTAAAAAGGACATATTTAGTGTGGAACAGGAAGAACACGATATACTCACAGCAACATTTTGCAAAAAGCTCCTTATGATAGAATGCACAGGATAAAGAGTTTGTTAATTATGCCAGCATTATAGGTGTTTTGTCATATTATTTGGATCTACCTGAGATGCAAAGCTGCCTTTGAGTGAAAGCTTTTCTTTTAATGAAAGCTCTCTACTTAACTGCACGTAATATGTTGCAAATGAAGGCTTAGTTGCAGTTCAGATTGAGTTCAGTCCAGGTGTATCCCCACTGAAAAAGATCCTACTGTAACTAAGCCCTCCACATATGTGCACTACAGGGCTTTTTTTCTCTATGGTCTCGTACTGTGTATGGTTAATCGAAAGAAGGGAATATAATGCTCTATCATGCCATAATATCTTCATTTTATAACTGGTTTCAAGAAGTGTGAATGACAGAGACATGCCACAAAGTGAATAAAAGTGAAATTTTTCAGAGTAATGCAGAAAGTTGCATCTATATCAGGCTCTGTAGAAATGTAACTATGCAGCTAGCCTCCTTTTGAAAGCCCATATAGATTATAGGAGGGTGACATTCAGGGAGATTGTTTTGGAGATCACCTACATCTTGTATTAGGAAGTGGTGAATGTTTTTCACCAGAAATACACACGAATGCCAACATTTCTGCCTTTGGAAAGTGTCAAGCCTATGAAGCTAAGTAACATAAGGATTAGAGACTATGTAGATATATATTTCATGCACATTTACATGTACAGATACACATATATGCAAGTGTGATTATGTATATATGCCAGTAAATGTGTATGTCACAAATTCTGTAATCAAAATTCCATTTGAAACAACTTGCTTCAGACTGGTTCAGTGTTACTCAAAGAGTTTAAAAGTCATTAGACCTAGAGCAATAATAATTCCAAGAAAGTTTTCAGGTGTGCTGGAGTTTAAAACTTCATTACTTCATTTTCAGACCCTAAAAGCAAGCATTAATTAGCACTTTCCATATAATAAATAATACCAGTTTTAGAAAGCAAACAATGCTTAGTCACGAATTTAGTTCAAAATTATGTTTGCCAAAGGTGCCGTGAGCTTGCATGGAGGGAGCATAAATGAATTATGCAAGGTACCATTAATACAAAGTCCAGTTAGGATACTAAGGATTCCTGAATAGGAACAACCCAGCAAGAAGGACAAAGCTGACAGTGCTGTCTGAGCACATAAGGTTAATCAGTGTGGCTCTGTTGCTCTCAGTGTAACTATTCCATTTTACTCTGGCATACAGCAATGTATTCATGAAGAAAAAATTCACCTAGCCTAGCAGATAAAACAGAATAGGTAATAAGGTAAGCTGAAGAGAAAGTACAAACCTCAGACTCTGTTAATCTCAAACTGGTAATAGAAAAGTGGGTGAAAAATAAAAAGGCAATGACGTACATGAATTAAATACAATTGTACAAAGATGACTATTATCTGATGAAAACTGGAAAAAAGTGCAATATATGCTATACTTTATTAGATGCAAGTATGCCTTTTTACAAGTTCAATTAGATGACTTGTCTCTTAAGTTAGTGATTTTTAGTGTAACATGTCAACATTACAAATGCAGAGGGATATTTATGAAACCTAGTCATTTTTGAAAAATTGTTTCAAAGGATTTCAAGTCTCATACCTGCATTTAAGATCATACCATGTCTGGTTTCATAGTCACAGTTTGATATTATTTTCTCTTGTACTTAAGTAACAAGCCATAAAATCTACTGATGTCTTGTCATACTTGAAAAAGTAAGAATTTCACAAATCTCTTCAGGGCTGCAAGTTTGTGGAGTGCATTGTCAGTCCTGTGTCTTGAGCAATTTGTCAACATTCATTCTTGCAGGTTGCTTCTATCAGAAGAAGATCACAGAGTTGGAAACTTTTTTTACTCCTGTATGTTTACAAGGAATATACCCCATTCTGGTGTCTACCAACTAAAACAACAGGAGATAGTTCTTTCATATATTACTGGTTGCTTCTTCTCTTTGGGGTGCTGTCTAAGGAAGACTCACTGGCTTCTTTTCTTTTCCATCTCTGTTGGGGTCTAACTATTAGTCTGTCCTGGTTCTCCACAGCTTTCCACATCAGACTATGCAGTATTCCTGGCTGCATCTTACACATATACATTGTTCCATTAGAAGACACATGTAAACTTCTGTGCATAAAGGCACCTTGTGCAGACCCCCTCAGCACCCATGGCTCAGTTACCAGCTACATAGCAGTTTATCATGGGGTGAATGAAGCTGTTACTTATATTAGTCCTTATTAAAAAAAAAAAACCATCTGAGCATGTGAAAAGAGGTATTTGATCACTGTTAACTTACTTATGACTTATATTATGACTTAATTCAGTTAAGATTATTATGTCTGTAGGACCCAGGTTTTAGGATAGCACTGAAAGACTTGCTGAAGTCAATCCTTCCTCAGAAGTATTTAGGAATTATTAGGGATACATTCCTGAACAATAGATGGGTACATTTTTAAAACAGAAACGATGCTTTTTTGCCCCTTAACAACATTCATAAAAAATTAATAAGGTGTTTGAAAATCAAAGTAAAAAATAAAGGTAAAATTCTGGCCTGGTCTAAGCAAAGGATAAAAATATCATCAAATTTGATGAGTCCAAGTGTTCTTCCAACATTTATTAGTAGTTTTCTGTACCCTGGTTTCTCAGTTTCACTTGCCTGCGAGGCTTCATGTAATTCTTAAAGGAGAGTGAGACAAAGTGGTAACATCTGTACCTACTTAAGGGTGAACTAGATGTTATCCTAATACCTGATGATTAGCTTTATTAAATATGAAGCCAGTTGATCTCCCATTCTTGAACTGGGGTCCTTTTTGGAGGGATTTGTATTATTTGGTCTGTTTAAGTCCCTGATAGCAAGAACAAATGGTGGAGGCTACAGAGTGACCTGTGAGTGCTAAGGCATTTCCACAACTCCAGAAGAGCTGGCATGTTCCCTTGTAGTGTGGGGGACATGAAGTGACATGAAACTGCCTCATGAAATGAGTTTGGACTATGAATGCACCACCCGGACATCAAAGACCCTTCAGACCAAAGGGCCTGAAGCCTTCTCCTGCGCAGTGGTCTAAATGGAGCCAGTGTGTCTCAGTATGCCACATGTTCCTGTACTGTGACCAGTTCTACAAGTTTTTTGAAAAAAAGACATTGGACGGTTGAGGGTATTGCAGGAAAGAGCAAAGAAAAGGATCAGAGGTCTAAAAAATTATACGGATGAGTTGAAATAGACTTGACCTGTTTATTCCTGACTGGACAAGAAAAGGGTATAGTAATAATTTAAAATATACAAAAGAGAAAAGAGTGGAAGAGCCTGGAAAGGGTAAGGTGGATAATAAGTGCTGGGTAGAATAACAAAATTTGGGTCTTGAATTGACACAGGAAAGATTTAGGATAGAGAATAGGAAAAAACTTTTAATACACTAAATATAATATGGTTCTATATGAATAAATAAAGATATCCTAAAGAAACAAATCTATTCTTTTTAAATTTAAAAATTAAAAAAAAAATAAAAAAAAAAGCATGTCAGAAATATCCTATTAGTGTATCTCTGGTGGTGCAAAGAGTGAATGCTATTTAGGAAGCATACGAACCCACTGCTTTCTAACTGTTGTTCTCTCTATGATCTTCCAACATCAATAACTGTTAGATTAGCAACCCCACTGTCACTTGTTCCTTTTAGTATTTCTTTATGGACCTGCTGTCTTTGGATTTGTCTAGTCCCGTATGAACCTGCTGGCTATGTCTACAGCTATTCAAGAAGTCCACATATGTTTTGGGGTTTTTTTACTCTCTTTTAAGTTGTTCAACTATGTCTTTCGTTAAAACCTCCTTAATTTCCACTCTTGAAAAGCTCTTTTCCTAAAACCATGCAAAGTAGAACCAGAAAGGGGAAAGCAATCAGATACTTTTGCAAGACTTACCTACATCAGATCTTTCAGAACTTCTTGTTTTATGATATGATGAGGGTACCTTCACAGTTTTTATGAAGAAAACAAAATTATTGTGATATAATGAAACAGTCCTTGCAGTATTCACAAAACTGGAATCTCCGTAGGAATTTTGTGTCAGCCTGTCTCCTTAGACAGACCTATGCAATGGATAGGAAAGAAGGAATTTTTCCTGACTTGAATTCACAGATGTTTTGTGGTAAATTCCACAGCTGTGACCAGAAACTGGATGACCTTGTTAGTAGGACAGCCACAAAGTAGCCACAAAGTTTGGTTTTGATTATAGTGTCTGTTTTTCTTCTTCTTGAAGTCTGTTCCTTAAAATTTAATGTGCTCATGTAATTGCAATGTAGTTCACTGCCCTGCTTTACCTCCGGTGAAGAGTTTGAGGCTTCGCAGATGAGGAGAAAAGAGAGAGAGACACTCAGACTGACAAACAGACACAGGAGCCCACAGTGTGATAAAATAAATGATATCACTGATGGGCTTTTTTGTCAGTGTATGTGAGTTATTGAATGCTGAAGCGGAATTATTACACGTTTTTCCTAACCCTTGTCCCCCATAAAGCTCAACAACTAAAAAGATAGCTGGCATGTAGTTTATAAGTGGCCTTAGACACTTTCATCTTCTTTTCCTTTTCTACTTTGTTTAAAAAAACCCCTTTAACAGAAACACAAATCAGATTTCCTCCAGTGTAAATTTTCATTTCTCAGTAAGTAGATGGAAGGGAAAGATTTATAGTCCACCTACATTTCTGTGAATCCAAGATTTTTTGGAAGTGACTGGTATTTTGGAAAATGTGGACAATTGGGACAGGCATCTTGCTTTCTTCTGGCATCTGGATTTTGGAAGTCTTGAGCACTCCTTGTCTGAAATGCAGCCTCTTTAAAGTGTCTTAAAAGAAACATGACTCAAATTGAGGCCTCTGGAGCTACTTCTGCTTTTAAAAAGCCTGGTAGATGGTTTTAGTAGTTCTGGGATCTCAAAATTACTCCTTTTAGATCTTGTTTTACCTCCTCAGGGATGAAATGTAAGCGGTCACTGAGTGACACTATTGTCATCTTGATGCATGTTTCTAAGCAGACATGGTTGGAACAGCTGGTCAAGCTGGTGGCACTGTCCACCCTTCCTGCTGATGCTGGCCTCCTGGCTAGAAAGCAATGTGAACTTGATGGGGCCAGTAAGAGGACATACTGCTTCTGGTAAAGGAAGAGGAATCACATAGAGTCTGAGGGTACACTGGGGTATGGAGATTCTTCATCTATTCTGTATTCAAGAGTTACTGAACAAAGTGCAATGAAAAACTTTGGGAAGGAGTACAGGAATCCAGGCCTTCTTTTCCCAATAGAGCACATGATACTAGCAATGTTGAGAGCTTTGATTTATTTTTCTTTTTGGCCCTCAACATTAACTTTATTGTATGGTTTTTGAAAGGCAGAGAAAGACCTACCACCTTCTGTTCTCTTCAGAACCTTCTGATCTGTTCAAATCAGAAGAATCATCCAGGCTGCCCTGTGACAGCATCTTGCATGTGAGTGACACTAAACCCAGCCAGGTCAACTTGGCTTATGAGGTGCTCTCCAGAAACAGCTGGAAAGAATTATTATTTGAAGGCAACTATCTGAGCTATTTAAGAAATCACCCTGATGTCTGAACTATTGTCATAGTTTCTGAGTACTCCCCTTAGCTATGCCTCTTCTCCCTCAAAATCACCATTTCAGTCTGAGATATTTGAAGTTTGAGGTAGAGGGAATGAAGTGCAGGTTGCCAGGCTCCACAGGAAAATCCTAGTACCTTAAACTCAACCATTGCTGATGAGCAGAGGGCAAAAGAAAGATATTAAAGAAATAAGGATTTCTGATTTTTGTAGCACATCTGCTGCTGTATCTGCTGCTGGTGCACTGTTTTCCAGTAATAGCCACGAGCTAAAATGATGTCTCTTTTTCTGTACCCTACACTTTTGTCAGTGCCTGGCAAAAAGCAGGCACTACTTCTGGAGGCTCATACAGTGTTAAGACAGATATAGATAACGAGGACATCTCCATGAAGTAAAATCTGTCCTTTTGAAGGAAACCATTTTAATTTATATAGGCAGGGGAGTAGCAAATATATTAACATTTAAACACTGCACTTGTTGAGTTATATATTTGTCTTTTTACCATATAGGGTCTGAAGAACACTACCAAAGTTTTGAACATGGACTTGTGAAGCTATTTATTGATGTGCATGGTCAAGTCCCTAGAAAGGGGGAAAAAAAAACCTCGAAACTGTATTTCCAGGGCTGCTGTGTGCTTGGAACTGCCAATGAAATTAGTCCACTTTTTTAATTTTAAACTGATTCAGCTGAAGGGTGAAAACGTCCTAGGCTTTAACTACTCACATAGAAATAAAACACCTCATCCAAACGGTTTCTGTGTTGTGTTTGTTGGTCTTGGTGAGTTTGATAACATCTTCAGGATGGTGCCGTCTAGTGTTTGAAGTATATGAGGTGAACTCATGCTGTATTTATGGAAGCAAAAAATGCTAAAGTGTAGTAAGGAGGCATTTGTTTCAGCCTCAGGTTTAGCGGTGTAATTGTGTGTTTTTTAATGAACAGACCAGCGTTACACTTAGTAATGTTTGTTCATGAAAAAGGAAAAGAAGTGTTAAATCATTATGTTCTTTGATGAATGGCTTGTACACTGAAGAATAAATTGAACAAACTGGCATAGAGCTCAGTGAACATGAAATCAGCTATTAGAAGAAAGCTTGTGAACAAATTCCGAGCCTGATATGCATCTTTTGATTAATGTCCTATTAATCATCCATAGTGGCTACCTTTGCTAAGTCGTGCTGTAATCATTCATGGTTGCTTACAGGAACACTAGCAGGGACTATAGAGCTGCAATAACTGAATATTATTACTGATTTCTCCTTAACTCTTGCTGTGAACAATTACTGTTTTCACTATGTCTCTGCCTTCTTTTATTAGAAAGTATACAATGAAAAATGAAAAAAGATTTCCTCAAAGACTAGTAAAATTCTCCCAGAGTATTCTTAATGATATTCTGTCCTAAATGGTCAAACTATTTTAATGCAGAGATCTCACCAGGAATAATAGTAATGTAATCACATTAAAGCTGGTTTTTTATGGATTGTAGTCAAACCGACAAAATGTATAGTCATATTAATGAACACAGAATTTCTGTAGTATTAGTACTTAAATATTTGAAATTATTTAGCTTTTTGTATCACAGTATTTTCAGTTAATGCACTTAACAGCAACATCAATTAAGATTCCAGAATGTAAATTTGGATTAAATCCACCCTTTTGACATTAGAAGAAGCCTTGATTCTTGAAAGGTTTAATGCTCATACCCTCTCTTTTAAGACCTAATGTTTTAAATTAGCATGGCTCTTTTGAACTGTGGTAGTTCAGTATATTTTTTTAATCAATGAATACTCTTTATATTTTCTTTGTTTTTTTCCTTCCCCTTTATGATTTGAAGTTATTGGCAAATATTTACAGGAGGATCTTCTATTCCTATGTGTGAAGATTTATTTCCACACCATTTAATTCTCAAATGTGATACAAAGAATGCCTTGGCACTACCCACAAAATAGGTCCTTAGATGGCAGTGTAATTTCCTCCAAAGTCACTGTGGTCTGGGAAATATGGTGAAATAATGAAGTGATGACAGGTATTAACATGCATAATGGGCTTTAATAGACATTTAATGTTGTTCAACTGGAAGAAGTAGAAGTGCTTTCCCATTGGAATATTTCTGCATTGAAACTCATTGATCACCAATTTCAGAGGGGAAAGGTTAATCCATCAGTTTCTGTAACCAAACGGTGCTGATGGAAATTCTTTAGGTGACATTCTGGATGAACTGAGCTTTCCATCTTTGCAAACAAATGAGTGATATGACAAGCATGGTGTTCAGAACACATTTAACCAATTGATTTTCTCTCCTCTTGTAATAAGATCTAGAGACATATGAAAGAGCGTAACATGAGCCAAGATTAAAGGAACTGATTCATACACGCGAACATAGGGGAACTGCATTATCAATAAAAGTACTGTAAAGCATGTAGACACCCATTCTTTTTCTTTATATAAAGTTTGTTATTGCAATAAATTGCTCTTATTGAACTGCTTGCCTTTTATTTCAGGTTTTCTGAATTTTATTTCGGTCAGCTTTCTGTGGTTTCCTGTTGGTTGTTAGGAAAAAACATTATGTTTTTGTTATGCTATCATCTTTGTACTCACTAGTAAATCCAGGGCAACTCTAGATTTAAGACCAGAATGTATCATCCTTTGGGGCATGAAGAAAGATATGAGGGGGAGGGAGGGTCCTGACTTCAAGTAATTTAAAGATATCAAATATATTTTAAAGATATCAAATATATTTTAAAGGTTTTATCTGTATGGTTCCTTACTGTAATGACTCTCATCTTTTTCCTCCCTCTTCCCTCCTTTTTCTCCCAAATTCAGCCCTGCTCTGAGTTTCACATACCCTCCTACACCAGTATCCCTCCAGCAAATGCATCAGCAAATTATAAGTCGGCAGCAAACCCTAGGTTCAGCCTTTGGACACAGTCCTCCACTCATTCATCCTGCTCCAACTTTTCCTACCCAGAGACCTATCCCTGGCATCCCCAGTGTCCTGAACCCTGTCCAGGTCAGCTCTGGACCTTCTGAGTCCACACAGGTGAGACGCAACAAACGAAACCTTTACACCTCCTTAATTTAAAAATTAAATATATGGCATTGTCGTGGTGGCAATGAATGACCACTGTCACTGAATCCTTTGATAACAGTTGTCTTGCAGCTATAGTGTTTGTTGTCACTTCATTATAAATCACAGCAATGTATTCATCATTCCTGATTGGTAGTGTGCTTTTTAGTCCTCATAAATATTTCAGTGTGCTGCAGAAGCTTCTCATTCCAAATTGTCTCTCCTGGATCTTACACAGGAACTCAATAGAGGTGAGGAGTAAGAAAAAGTTCAAAACAGATCAAAACACTAACATTTTAAAAATCAGCAGCTTCACCTTCAAGTCAGAATGACTATAATATACTCAGGTTCATATTCTGCCCTCCTGCTACAGGTGTGAGTAACTCGAAGTGAATAACTGTGAGCAAGAAAGTAACTCAAAGACAGTGAACAGGTTTGAAAGGTTTTTTTCTCTGATTTGTGCATAATTGGATTTACTGAGTTTAAATTAATCATTTAAATTAACCAAGATGTATTTTCAAAAGCAGTGGATTGGACCTATAATGTTGAGTTTATCACAGTTTGTGAATTGCCTGTTATTAACTAATGCTGTTTGTTTCTAGATGACCTGGCATAGGTTATTTATTAGTCTAGGAGCTGTTTATCTCATGGCTAGCTTTTCCAAATGTAGAAGAAGGACATGCTGCTGTAGGAAGTATATTGATTTTTTTTGTGGGGTCTATGCAAGTTCAGATATCTCTAAAAGATCTCTGGATTCTTAAAAGATTCCATTTGCAGGTGTAGATAATAGCGTTCAGTCTAGCACAGCAAGAGAAAAACAAGATTCTGGCCTGTTTATGTCAGCTATTTTGCTATTGACTTGTAAGAATCAAGTATTTCATCTACAATTTTTTGGCTGAAACTCACATTAGTGTTCAATTTTGCTTTCTATCCATGTTATAATGGGAAACATCATGAAAGCTGAGATCTTGTGTGCAGATGCTAAGTGCAAAACCTTTCCTCCAAGTTTGAAAAAATGAATCTTTCTCTTGAGTTTATTTGAGCACGCAGTGACTGCTTTTCAAAATTGCCTTTCCAAAGTTGTCATTATGTGGAAAGTCAAGTTCTTCCTACCCCTCCCTGACCTGAAAATACTAGCATTAGTTTGTAGCAAGGAATTACATCAAGTGGTCCCCTTTCTGTTTCCCCCCCCACTCCTTTACTAGGTTGAGTGATGCAGCTCTTCCACAAGTTAATGCTATGTAATGGAAGTACTATGCAATTGTATATTCAATATAATTAACAGTATAGCTTCTCCAAATAAAATTGCTGAGCAGATGATGCCTATTTTTGTTTGGAGCTTCATATTTTTCATAGTCTCATTTTGTCTTCTTTTGTGGAAAAAAAATCCCCACCTGCCTGCAGCAGAATAAACCCACAAGCGAATCTGCAGTGAGCAGCACAGGAGATCCCATGCACAACAAGCGCTCCAAGATAAAGCCTGACGATGACCTCCCCAGTCCAGGAGCAGGAAGCATGCAGGTATGGCAGTCAAGTTACAGTCATAAGCCTTTCATCTCACTGCTGGAGGGAAAAGGCACCTTGCGTGTAGCACGTGTGTTCAGGCTTCCTGCACTCCTATGGCCCTTCATCTAGTGCACACACGGGCAGCCCAGCCTCAGCTCACAGTAGCAAGGGCTGAATGTCAGGAGCCTCTGAGGTGCAGAGTCTATTGCAAAATGAGGGCGGAGAGGAAGGAGGCTGATGAAGACATATCTTTGATCAGCATGCTCAACCCACTGTTTGCCTTGGAAAAGTGAATGAGAAGACAGGTCTTTATCGAGGGTGTTTTCTGTTCATCAAAAATGCTTAAGGCCACCCTGACTTTTACCAGATCTTAGCACTGTACTGAGGCCCCAGTGTCAGGCTCCAGTCTCATTTGTTATATGTTCTGTACCAATTAATGCCACCGATTTTATTTGAGTGACTTGGTTTACAGTGACTCAGGTGAGATGAGATTCAGAGCCTCAATCTTGTTAGTGAATCCATGAAAACAAAGCAGAGATCTGCCTAAATCCTTCAGCAGATTTGAAATGGAGAAATAGCAGCAGTGCATAATCTGACTCAAATGTTTACATTAACATGTGACTCTTACCCTCAGCAAATAACAAACTGGGGAGAATGAGGCACCCTAAGGAACTGAAGGTGGGAACTTAAACAAAATTAAATACTTTGTTTCTCTGCTCACCTCTTTCATGCACGTTACAAGCAACAACAGACTAACAAGTAGCTTGAAAATTATCAGTCTTCTCATGGAAGAGTTTTAGTGTTCAAACCTGTCACTGTTTTAACAATGGAAACACACTTTCAATTACTGCTGATCTGATTTGTGTTTACTACTAAAATCAAATTCCAGTTAATTCAACTGTATTGAATAATGCCTTTTTCATTAGTGGTGACACTGAATCAAGAGAGGCAGGTGGACAAATAACAAGTTGCTTAAATAAAGTTTAAGGGAAACCAAGACTTTCTGGTTTATTTTTAATTGAAATGTAAAAAAAATTCTCTGCAATGAGTACTTCTAGGAATGAAAAATTTAATTTACATGTATAGTTTACAGGCGGTTTCTGGCTCATCAGGTCTGTTTTGGCCTTCTATGTTTTGTAGAATGGAGTAACACAGTGAACTGAGAGTAAAATAATCCCCCTCACACACATACCCCCTGCCCATCATCTTTCTTTTAATGCTGAAGTAATTCACTTTTCTTTCTCCTCAGTTTCAGAATGTCCTCTTTCTTCTTCTCACCCCTGTTTTTTTCGTCTCTTCAGGAACAACCAGAAGGAATGACCCTGGTAAAAGAGGAAGGGGACAAGGATGAAAGCAAACAAGAGCCTGAAGTGGTCTATGAGACAAACTGCCACTGGGAAGGCTGTTCCCGGGAGTTTGACACGCAGGAACAGCTAGTGCATGTAAGTTAATGGTATTCAGGAACTAGGTTTTAAAACTATGTGACCTCTTTCATGGGGTTCAGGTTCTCTGACCCTGTACTGAGTCAAGTTTCTTAGCTAACAGCACTGCAAACTAGAAAGGGGTTTATGAGTTTCTGAGAATAAAGAAAACTCAGAGCCACAGTGCTTGACCTGTTCAGTCAGCTAAAGCTTAGTGTAAAATTCAATAAAGTCTTCAACAACTATTGTAATGGCTCTGATCCTGTAAGCCAGCAAACGCTATTTTGAGTTAGAGACTTTGATAGTTATTGAGTAATGGTAAGCTGGGCTTGAATGATTATTAACCTTTAGCCAAGTTCGATTTTTTTCTCCCCAAAGGGACTGTAACGGTAGGAATGGGTGAGGGGTTTTGCTATCAATTTACTGTTGAGTGTAAACTGAAGGGGATTATTTGGTTAAATACATAGAGACTGAGTTACATCCATCTATTTAGGAAAGGCAAACTCTGTGATCTTTTCTATGCTACACCAATATTAGTTGTATCTGCCTTGCTTTTTATTCCTCTCTGCCACTCTCTAAAATAGATGGGTTTTACTCTCTTGTAATATTGCCAGCTAGAAAATAAGGAAATTAAATCTAGAATATAACCAGGCAAGTGCAATCCCCCTACCATTTCCTACCTCCTTAGCTAGCAACAACTCTCCTAATTACTGATATGGTAGAACATATCAGATACTCTGAAAAAAGGGAATTCCTAGTACAGAATAGAGACCAGCATGTTCAGGAAATGATCAGTGTGCCAGAATTGTATTTATATTAGAAAATGATTTAATACTTTCCCCAGACATCATGTAAAATCTATTACAAAATATGATCAGTACTACTTCAATATCTTGTTGAAAAATGTACTTTATCACCCAAAATAAATAAAAAATCCCCTATCATATATTTCCAAACACTGTGCAAAATGGTAAACTGATCCTGCAAAGCTGACTTTAGTAAAGCAATGCCAGCTTTCACTTATCAGGAGTGTGAGAACCTCTTGGTGTTCCAGATCTATTGTGTCTATTGGTGTCAAGATCTATTTTAAGGTTCTCGTTATTATTAAATGGTAGCAGCAGCAGTTACAACAATAACGATAAATGAAAGACTACCAAAAACTAAAACAATATCAAAAATGTGGTATTAAGTATCCTATGGAGATGTTTTGCACAAATAATTCCCTGCCATTTTAAGAAGGCAAAATGAAATGTGAGGAGAAACTGCTTTGGTGTCACAGTATCTTTTTTTGCGAAGAAATGCCACAGAAGTGGCTGCTGCAAAGAATTGGATACATTTAAATTAAAATATCAAATGTTGGTCTTTGACTCTATGCAAACAGACCAATTGTCATCATCTGGGGCTCTGCATAGGCACAGTCTTTATATCTGCTAATAATTTTAAGGCTGCAGCTTTATGATTCTTGGCAAATCTTTCTCAGGTTTATCCTAGTGGTGATGATAAATAATATACACCAAATAATATACACAATATGAAATAAAAACCAAATTCAGAATAAAGGTGCCCTTGGTAATGACAAAAAGGAAGAGGATTTTTTAATGTTTCAGACATCAAATTTAATGGAATTTCACTGAGCCTGTTAGATAATAGCTCATATTTTATATTTTAAAGTGAATTAAATTGAAAATGTGGTGGTTTAGTTGTTTGGGAGTTTTTAAAAATTTATTTGTTGGTTTTGCTTTTAATAGAAAATCTGACTGTATTATAGTTGTCAATAACAAGACTAAAAAAGATTGATATCTCTTTAGCTTCTGCAACATTTGAGGTCGGTTTCTGTAAACATAAAAAAAGAATATAAAAAGTTTTTCTATGATAACTTTTCTTATGAAAAAAAAAATTCTATGAAAAGTTTTTCTTTTTGGCAGGGCTCAGGATTCAGATATGTTTTTATGGCATTTAAGATGGTTATCCAGGTGCAAGTCCTGACTTGATACCCCGAAGATAATAAATTCATCATCACAACCATTGCATTTAAGTAGCACAAATCATGCTGTAAGAGTCAGCAGGACTCAGTGATGGGGCCTTAGTGTGTGATTTCTTTTGCTGCTCTGGCAGAGCCCTGCTGTGGGAACTTGAGCAAGTTATTTCTGCCCAGAATTGCAAAGGGCTTTAGACATCTAACTCTGAAAGTCTGTCCGCTCACCCCAGTCTGTCTCTCACACATTTTGTCTGCCCTTGATTGCCACAAACCTCTGATGTATACCTGCAGCAACTAGGGAAACGAAGTCTAGTCTCAGTAGGGCTTCATGGGAGGGCAATCCTGCTTTTGCTTAGGTGTGTCACTCTGGCAGAAAGTGTTCAGTCCCTGAACAGCAGTCAGGTCCTTGAAAATCTCTCTACTGATGTAGCTCATGTATGCCTCCTACCCAAATACTGATGAGTGAATCCAAGTAGTTACAAATTGCTGTAAATGTGCTTAAATCAGTGTCGACACTGCTCCTGAGTTCCTGCCTTGGCATGTGCATGTGTGTGCCTGGCACAGTGTGTGTCTCAGAGGCCTGTGGTACACCTTTTACTCAGTAATATTTACACTGCACTAGCAGTTGGGAGGCCTCATCAAGACCAGAGTCTCATGGTGCCCGATGCTGCTCAAACACAAGAGAAGGAATGCACCTCGTATGTGCACGAGGTCTTTCACCTTGCAGCTCCAGGCACAGGTACATCAGGCTCTTTGGTGCTCTCTGGAGGTACCTGAACCTTCAAATCTTGCAGCAGAGCTCTGCCATGATGCCTCTGCTGGTTGCACCTGCAGCTGCTCTCCTGGTGATTCCCAATCCTCAGCAGAATCTCAGTTGCTCCAGCTGAGCTTGAAAAGCTTGAAGATTTTGAAGTAAGATGCTGGACAGGATCTCAAAAGTATAGAAAACCATTCTGTTTTGTTGATTCTGCTCTGGGGTAGTTAGCAATTGATGTGGAGAAAGACAATAAAGGCTTAAATTGCCTTAGCAAGACTCATCCAGGTAAATCTGCCATCTTTTTACACTGGCTGTAATCATACAGATCAGACCCAGAATGTCCAGTGGCACAGAACAGACTATTATCCAAACCTTGCATCCCAAAGCACTTTAGAGTGTTAAGTACAGTGTTAAGAGAAGAGATAGAAGCATGCTTCTAGCTGTTTTGTTTCCTAAAGGGCTAAGTACTTCTGCATGAATTCTAGTAATGACAAGTTGAACAGAACTCAGAGTTCACATTATAGCTGTCCTTACTTCCATTATGTATAGGGTGAATACACAAGCACATATACATATGTTTTGAGAAAGGCAAATATAAATCTGTGTGTTTTCTGGTCTTTTGGGGGAATGATTGAGTTACCTTGAAATCAACTGTAGGTGAATCAGATTCTAGTAATATCTGCACTACAAAATGATGTGTGATATAGCATGTATGAAATGATAAACGCAAACAAAACCTGTGTCTGAATATGCGGTATAGCTTTAAAGCAGAAATTGCAGTTTTGGGCATAATAGTCAGTGTTTGATGTAATCTTTCTGCATTACTTTCTGTAGCAAAGTCCTGCAGTTATTAGTGTAAAACATGGGTGCCAGTGAAAGTGTTCTTAGGCACCTAGAGGCAATGTTTTCTGTCTGAATTTATGAAAAGGACCTGGGCTGCTATGAATAAATAACTGAAAAGCTACCTAAAAGAATCATTATTGACCCACCCAGAAGGATCTGACACTGCAATGATTTTGGCATGGGTAGTCGTATTTTCAAGCGATATGTGCCACTTAGAATTCAATGTGGTTAAATTTTCATGATACATAAACCAAAAAGCAAGGTGTTAAACCATTTAGACGCTCTGCCTTATTTATAGCACCTATCCATCTTCCCCCCCCTCCTTCTCTTACAGTTAATAGAAAGATTCATGATTCTTCATGGTTGTCTATCTAGTGTCTGACAGTACCGACTGCACTGTTAAAGCAAGTCACTATCTATAATTGATATCCTTCTATGGAATAGGGTACCGGCTGCAATTGAAGGGTTTTGCTGAAAGCTCTTAAATCCTGACAAGTTCTGCCCTTGTTCTGGTTGTCTCTGAGCTGCACTGCTGAGATCTCAGGGTTATTTGAAGTTGATGCAAAAGTAGGGTGTGTGTTGCATATTAGCAATGCACAAAGTTGTTGAGCTGCATTACAGCTGCCCTTGCATTCACCTGCCAAGTAGTCTTATTTACAGTGTGTTGCACTTCTGAAAAGCTTGGTTACATTACTGTTAGGAGTGTATATTGCATGTTTCTTTCTTTCCCTTCTTCTTCTCCTCGAAAAATTAAAAAAGGTCTTATTTATTTTAAAGCCTCAGTTTGCTGCTGGGGTCTTTATCATTCAGCTGTTTAATTAATTTCTCTGCCCAGCGAGATATTATAATTGGGTTTAGCTGAGCTCAAGTTTGTTTTAAATATGTGATAAATGCACTCGAGCGCCCAGAAGCTAATAAGATATTGTATATATTTATAAATCTGCTTTTTGTTGTAGTTTGCCTTTTTTTCTCCAGAAATCAGTTTAAGAATAAAATATTGCAAAAGGGTTAGATGCTAAAGATAAAATTTAAGAAAATTATCTTTCAAGGAAATAACTAAAGTTATTTTTAAATATTAATACAATGGTAATCATAAAAATGCAGCGCTGCCTATTTCTCATCCCCCTTGCTGCGTAGCTTTGATGATAATTATTTTTTATTCAAAAAGATGCTTGAAGAACCGTAGAGCTATTTTTTGTTAGTGTTTTCTCCTTAATTGTACAACAATTAAATTCTCTCATTGTTGTTACATTTGATTAGATGAGATCAAAAAGCCCTAAACTGACAGCAATGGTTTACACTCAGGATTCCATTTGCTGAGGTCTTCCTGCCTGTTTGCAAAGCCCCACTGACTGGAGAGCTCCACTGACAATCCCTGGGACCGCTGCTGTACTGCTCCCCCTGGTTCCCTCGTTGCACCAGAGGGAAGCTTCTCATGTTTCTCGAGTACCCATGTGTCCCCAAGGTAATCGTGGTGCACTGAGGGTACCTGGAAGAACCATTACATGAAATTCTCTGACTTGAGTTTCTTAATGGTTTTGCTCTCTGTTCCTACAGAAAAGGGTGTGTTCAGCTCTGACCAAAAGAAGTTGGCCAGCAATCCATGACCTACATAAAACCTGAATGGTGCTCACAGCGGGGCCCTGCTCAGATTTTAGAGTACCTACTGTTGTGAGTGCCTTAATCAATGCTGTGCACCTCAAAACATTGGTAAATATGACTGATCAGGAGGTGGGAACACACCACTCTCTGAAGGATTAGATCTCTTTGCAGTGGGTCACTTTTGATGCCCAGAAATAAGGACACACAAAGTCAAGAGACTTGAAAGTCTCACTTCTTCTACTACCATGCTGTATACCTATGGCTTCTTCCTCAGCTCTTCTCCTGTCGGAGAGAGTAGGTAGGGACTGGAGAGAGCTTCATCATTCTTCTCAAAATAAAGATCCGACTGCAATAGGAGGGTAAACAAGGTTAAAGCAGTTGTCCTGAGTACTAGTGGCAGTGGGAGACCAGTAAACGACTCTGAGAGTTGTACATTGCCTATGACTTGCAAGAATAGAAACTGCCCTGTGAGCAAACAGCCACTAGCTGCCAAAGCTGGGTGCAGCTGTGTCAGTAGGTATCTGTGCCTAAAAGGAGGTAATTACACACATCTGCCCCAAAAGGCAGATGATCCTTTCTGCATTAGTGGTTTCTTTTCTCTGGGTGCTGGGGGTGTGCTTGCAGACTAGTCATGTTGTTGGTGTTGTCCCAGCCTTGTGAAGCAAGTCCCTTACAATCCCAAAGAGGTGTAATTACACATCCCAGTTTAAATGCCTCTTGAAGTAAGTGCAGGGATTCATTTAATTTTTAATTCTTCTTTGCAGAGGCAGTTTTCAGCACATTTTCATTATAGTTTTATTTGGCTCTAACACAGTTACACAGAGAGGCTTCAGCCCATTCACAGTCTCATTGTGCATGACAGTGACAGCTACTGCCCTGAAAGGTTCAGAAATATTTCCTTTAAATTGAAAAGAGTAAGGAATAGATAAGAATGTGAAATCCATTATAGTAATTTTTTTTTCCTGACAAAAGGAGAATGTTTTACGTATGAAAGAAAGGAGGGTTTTGTTAGTGGTTTTATTCTGCTTCATTTTATTTTTACTCACTGGCATCTGGACCCTAACTCGTACTTGGAGAAGAAACAATGTGGCAGAAAGAAATCAGTTCTTCATGTGAACAAGTCCAGGGCTTGGGTTGAAAGTTTTGACAACATGGAGAAGGCAGAGAGTCGTTTCAGGGGCAAGCAAATGCCATAGGAAGTTTTTTTCCTGTTTGTGCATTCCTTCAGTATATCCGACCTTTGTAGCCGAGGGAACAAGGGAGAGGACAGAAGAGGAGAAGAGATTATAGCAAATAATTTTGAGAAATATCTGTCCAGAAACTTTTAGATTTTGAAATCTCTTCCTCACTGCCTGTTTAAAGACTGAGTTCTACTGAAGACACCACCTTACTGTGCTATATTATAAATGGCTGAACCCATCATTTTGAACTGTGCCAGAATGGTTGAATCATTTATAGGCCAGCAATTTATTACATGGCATAGGAAAGCTAGTAACCACATCCGTGCCCTTGAGTACATGTTCATTCTCTCTTGATTTCTGTTTGAGTACCTAACACAGACTTGTTTAAATGAATCAAGTCTTTAACCCTTCAACAAAGGTAACCATGTAAGTGCTGTTGGGTTTTAAGGTTAAGTAACTGCAGACGGATCTCACTGCTGTTCTGGAGCCTCAGTGGCCCTCAGGGCCTGGCACAGCTCCTATCTGCCTTCTCAACACATCCTTGTTCTGCACCAGTCCCCGCGATGCCCTTTGCCTCCCAGCAGTGTTAAAAGTCATCAGTGCTGCCTTGTGAAGAGATCTTATTCACTCTGGACTTGACCTAAAGGCCAGCTGTGCTTTGGCTCAGGTCCTCTTAAGCACTCCACTACACAAGCACATCGGCAGTTTCCCTACCTAGAGTCTGGCTTTTGATGAATCACAGAGGAGAAGAGGAAAAAAAATCAAGTGGGGATTTCTTTTTTGATAGAGAAAGGTTTACAAAAAATGAATCCACCCTAATCTGCGAAGTATTAAGAGGGGATTTAGAGAGAGACATGTAATCATTTTTTTATTTTAATTCCTCTGTAATTAGCATTTCTTTCACAGCATTAGGAAAACTTGTTTTTAGCCTGCTGCTGCTGCGGCTTCTGTTTGTATGAGTTGCCAAAGTCATTGTCTCTGAATTGGTGTCTCTGAAAGAGGTTGCTAAACTGTGACATGTCCTTTAAATAACATTTCTTTTTCACTGTTGTGCTCCTCCTGTGCCCCTAGAAGTTACTCTAGCACTCTAACTGTAATCAGTGGGCACTTGTTTGGAAAGGGCCTTGTATAGCAGGGAGCAGGGTTTGACCTTGGTCCATGGTTTTAATCACACAGCACTTGTGAGGGGATTTGTGGATATACATAACTTCTTTGAAGTGTTTATTTTACCTGAGAGTTCAGCTAATGAACTCTTACAGGTTCATTGATATTTCATAGGTGACTTGCAGTTTTTGGGAAAAGCGTAGAGTAAGAAGCTGCCAGCCAAGTCCTGGGAGAGCCCATGCTGACTGAGTGACAAATGCATAGGCAAGAGTAAGCTGCAAATTAAGTTGGCTCTTTGGCTCCTGACTTTTTTTTTTCAATATCTGGAGACGAGAGAAAAGGGAAGCCCATGCCTGTCTTTTTGCTGCCTTGGAGCTGCAAGGAGGGCTGGGCTCCGGGTACCTTTCCATCCTAATTAACAGCCCAGCACAAAGGAGATTTGCATGGACAGAGTTTTTTTTTCTGTATAGCTTTTTTCATGCCTTGCTTTACTGTTAAATGGTTTGCTGGTTTGAAGCCTGTGTTAGTAAAGTGAACCGGTGGAAGATCCACCTTGATGTGTTTGGTGTGATGTGTCTCTGCACTGCTTTTGTCACCCATATTCTACTCAAAAGATCTACCCATAGAAAACCAATGTTGGGAAGAATAGAAATCCATGAGTGCTGGCCCAGCTGTACATGGCAGTTCTTTTTCTGAGGCAAAAGTGGCAGATTAGCATACACGAATGAGGGCAGGGACAGACAAGTTAAATACAGGCAGGAGTGCAGGTTCTGCTTTCAGTTTTGAGAGGAATGGGTATGAATACATTTCTGCAGTCTCTATTGTTTGTGTAAACTCTTAATAGAAAGAAAAAGAAAAAAAAAAGCAGATAAGCCTTTTATTGAGGCAAAACTAATTTAGTATTTTCCTGTGCTTAAACTTTAGTGTGAGCGTGACTTTTCTTCAAGTTGTCAGGTACCTAATCTATAAAATGAACGGGTGGTGGTTTTGTCAGGACAGAGTCCTCTGGTGGCTTGCACTGTAGGTATGAGGTCTACATATACCATTCTTACGTGGTATTGCTGGGCTGAGATGCTGCAGTTCTTCATGAGATAAAGTAGTCCAGCTGAAAATGAAACAAAGCTCTAACTGTATCCCTCCTTGTGTTTAGCAGAGATAAACTACAGTGGAGTCTCAGTGCTGCTCCATTTGGCTTCTGGCAGCAGCTTTAATTGGTAAAATGCAGATTTTTTTTTTTGATCAAGAGAGGATTATTCTTGTTATCAGTCTGGAGCATCTTATTTCAAGATGAAAAGGCTTCGCTGAATTACAGATGCCAACATTTTTACAAAGCACTTTGGCGATTGACATCTCAAAGAGAAAGTATGATTTATTAGCCTATAGTGGCTAACAGTCAGCACTGGGCTAGGTCCCACTGATTTGTGAAATTGCTTAATATGAATTGCCTTTTTGTGTAATTCAAGCCCCAGGTTTTTCAAATAAAGTTAGAATATAAAGTGTACGAAACATTACATACCTGGAAAGGGAGAAACGTAATGGGACTATGTAGCTAGAAAGAAAAGGAAGGTGAAGGGAAGAAAGAGATAGAGAGAGAGGGAAAGAGAGAAAGCAAGAGAAAAAGACAGAAAGAAAAAGAAAGACCTACTTTTAAATCCATCTTGGTGGTGTTTTTTACAGTAGTTTGGCTGAAATGTTGGCAGGGTAAAGATTAATAACAAGCCTTGTCGCTATCAGTACCTGCTTGTCGATTCTCTGTAACAGGGCTGTCTGTTCAGCATGGAAATTATTGATTAAATAAAAATTGCTATTAGATTGTGATGTGATCCATAATCACAAACAATGGTGGACATTCTTCTTTCAGATACCAAGCCATGCATCAAGTTTTTCCTTGCAGCAATTTATATTGTGCTGACATTCGCACCCATTAGGCTTTTATCCTCTCTTGCATGTGCCAAGAAAGCACTAAAAGAAAGAACAGCAGTAGCACAGCAGCAGGTAGGCACTCACTAAATTTTCAGAGAGAAGCGCAGCCAGATAAGTCTGTCCTTTGCTTCTTGTTAGCACCTTACCTCAGCAGAGATTCCCACCAGATAAGGGCACCTTGAAATGCATCCAGGAAGGCCCAGTATGGTTTTGTGGCATTTTATTGCTTTAGGATTCTGGAGCATGAAGGACAAGTGTCTTGCCTGTATGTATTTAGCTGTGATGGTTCCTTATTTGAGGAATCCAGGATTGGAGTGCACCATTTAGAAATGCATTACTTTAGGCTGAATAAATTAAAAAGATAGCATCTCATTCTTCAATGCACATGTGAGTGTGGTACGAACTTTCTCCTAAACTGCCTAAAACTAAAGGAAACTTAGTCAAAAATGTTTTTGAGAGTTTGGCTGCTTATAGGAATTTCTCTGTCCCTTTGTTTCAGAATACTTTAAACAATATATGTATGTCAAAACTGATCAAGCCCACCTGGCCTGGCTGCTAGGGAGAGTTCTGGACTGTGCGTTGCAGATTGTTTTGCCAGTTACCAGCACTAGGCAGTATTACCAGAAGAATTCTATTCCTCTGTACAAGAGCTGAGAGTAGAGAAGCTTAACACACTATGGGTTTGCAGTGATTTTTGTTGTTGTTGTTGTTAGTGTAAGTTTTCTTAAATTTAGTGAAATAAAGGCTTTATCCTTTAAACTGTTATCTGCGTTAATTATCATACAATGTATATTTCTGTATCACTGCCATTGGGATAGTTTTTGCATATCTTTCTTGTGCCAAAGCTATTTCTAATATTGCCGCAGATAACCAAGAAACCTTGCCTGCAGTATTTGTCCATTTGCAACATTACACTCCGCTTAAAGAGTGTTTGACAGTGAGCTTAGTTTACTTCATTATGCAGGGCAAGTACGAAGTTTTCAGGCTTGACCACTGTCATTTACATCAAGAGAACACTTCATTTTGCAAAGCCAGAGCATGTGCCTTTAACGCTTCTCGCCAGTGCAGCCACTCTCTCTGCGTGGATCAGAGCCAAGGGATTACCAGCCAGGAAATTAATTACCAAGGGGATTCCAACACTTATGGTTAGTACAAAAACACCTGAACAAAGAAGTGTGTTTTATATTACATTCTGAAGGCACAAGGCTCCAACTCTGGTAAGTTTCTGGATGAATGAGATTTGCAGAGATACATGACTGCTCTCTGTTTTAGTGTTGCAAACTTCTGAGGTTGACTGCCAGCATGAGTCTGTCCCATTCAGATGGTGCCACAATGGTATATAGGAGAAAATATAAATCCTTGAGACAAACCAGACTGTTTAGGATTGATTTTTAGTTACTAAAAGCATCTGTAAAGTTCGCTGGAAGTCAATTAAAGTTAGTGTGTGGAATGCAGATGCAGGAAAAAAAAATTGACCTTGGCTCTTTTCTAAGTGTTAGGGGATATCCCTATGTTCTACTAAGAAATCCTCCACAGTTTTCATTCCAACAACTCAAACATGTCTTTAGTCTAGCTACAATGCAGGACTGTGTACAGCCTGTATGAGAGGATAGAAAAATGTCACCCTGTGGCAAAAAGAGATGAAAGAAGGTGTCTTTACCTCCACTGCCTGAATATCAAGGGTGACTACCTTCCAACACAGGACAGAGGCCTTTCGTAACCCTGGATTTGCTTGGATGTGACAGGGATGACCAAGCCTAGCACAGATGCAAAAGGGAAGTTCTAAGTGGATGTGCAATATTAAAAATCCAAAGGTGATCTCAGAGCAGCAATAAACTGTTACACGTGCTGAAGCTTGTTAGCAATGTTTCTTAGAGGTGTTAGGAGGAAGCACCTCAAATTCTTTCCTCCAGTTCAGCATGATGTCATGACTTTAACACATTGCTGCTTATATCACCCACTGGGGAAGGATTAATTCTACCAGGATCTCTTCTGTGATGAAAAAAATGTTAAAATAGATATTGCATAGTAAAGATTTTGGTATTGCTTATCACTTGTAGAATTTTTCTTTTTAGTTCCTATGAAAAGAGTTGTATGTTTCTAAGTCACTATATTCCCCGTTTTCTTAGGAGTATTTTGTGCCTTTCATTGCAGAAAGTGAATCTGCATTATCTCCTAATGTGAACTACGGCTTTTTTAGTTTATGTATAAGGAGACACTAAGTGCATTTATTGAAAAAAATTTCTGTTATTCAGTAGTCTCTTTCTGCAGACAAAGCATTGGTATTTTTATAATACAATTTGTATGTGTCCATGTGGTAAGCATAGGGATCTCTCTTAAAAATTAGATTTACTGGTTGATTTACACACAAAGATCCTGCTGAGGATTATATTTTCTTTCATTTTAAGTGGATCAATGTTCGCTGTGCTGTAATCATTAAAAGCAGAAGAAAGTACATGGTTTTACAAAATCTGATCAACAGGTACTAAAGGGGTGCATGTTGTTCAACAAGTCCTGCCTACTTACTTGGTGTTAGTGCCCATATGCTTGATACACCTTGAAAAGCAGATTCCATTTAAATATCTGACATTTAACTTGCAAGGAGCATAGCATTTTCAGTTAAAAAGGCAGTGGTTTAACTTTTTTTGTAAGGGATCAAGTATTTTGCTAATCCTTCTGCATAGATGACCCATTGAACCACTCTGGAGGTTTGGAAGACTTCAAAATCTTGCTAAAATTACACTTTTTAGCTTTTCCTTATTCTGTCTTGCTATATAGCCTTTTGTAGGTTTCTAAGTTGGCTCATGGGATTAAGCAGTTTGTCTCTGCTAATATAAAATCATATAAAGCTGCTGTAATATACAGTTACATTTTAACTCAAGGAATCTGTTGAGTCTAAACTGCAGTGTATTTCCAAACCCATTCAGTGAAAGTCAGATTTTTTGTTATTAAAACCTTACAATTTTTATAAAACAGCTCTGGCTTTATATACTCATTTGGTGCACCAGTTGTTGGGGTATTTTCTGAGTACTTTTTTACTTCCATTTTTTAATTCTCTAGGCATCTTTACTCTTGAGCTTTTATTTCTTGGCTCCAACCACTTCGGTCTGTACTGTGGAATGCAAAGATTAGAAATCTCTTCCAATTTTATTTCCTTGTGAACATGCCCTATGTTAAAGCAGAATATTATTGCTTCTAGCATGGTTTGAACCCACAGCTCAATAACTAACTATAAGAGCTGCTAAAGCCCCACTCCTGCAGAGAGCTCAGTGTGATTGGACCCAATCGAATTTAATGGACTCCAGGCTGCCATAAGAGCCTGTGTGAGCAGAGCAGCTCACAGAACCAAGGTCTGTGCATCTTGGCTAGGACCAATGGCTGGAATTTATCAAAGCCAAACAATATGAGGGGAGAATAGTTAATTTCAGGTTTAATATATACAGCAGGTCTGATTTCCATTGAAGTCTGATGAGTTATGGTGGCAGGAAGGAGGCCTATATGTTTTTGTCTTTTGCAGCCATGTGGGAAAACATCCAAAATATTTAGTTCTGCCTTGTGTGTGCTGGTGTTCTTCTTTCAAAACCAGGATGGCATTTTCATTCTCTAAACTATTTGTAAATAAGATGAAATACTTTATTGTAATGCCTCTTTGTGATTACTTCCTTCTTATGTGTGCTGGCAGGACTTTGGTCTTTCTTTGCCAGTGAGAAAAATCCAGAGACAGAATATATGCTTTCAAGTGTGTTGTGCTAACATCTGTAGCAGTGCTAAGTGTCAGGCTGTTCAAGTTGGGTTTTTTGTTTTGTTTTTTTTTTTTGTTTTGTTTTGTTTTTGTTTTTTAAGGTAAGCCCTGTTTTTCACGTATGTTTTTGTTAAAGATTGCACACAGCTGTATGCGAGTCCAGGTTTGTAAAGAAGAAAGTCAGCCATTGCTCCCATTGGGTACTGCCTGTGAGGGAGTATTTAAACATAGTTTTCCTGGAAATTCTGTAGCAGTTGCACATAAAATCAATTTTTTATCCTTAAATGCAAAGATCATGAAGCAGAAAATTTTGACTTTAGGCCTCAGGTGGTTTTCTCTCCTTCCATATTCAATCACTCCTAGAAGGTGTCAGACAGTAAATTTTCTAGGCAAACAGAACCAGTGAAGGGCAGATGTTTGGTTGCAGGCCAGTCTTCACCCTCTTCCCCATCCAACTGTAAGAAAACCCTCCCTTGTTTGTGCACTATTGCTTTGACTAGTTTGGGAGAGGAATGTATAACAGATTTGAGGGGAATGTGGAGCTCTTTGCAATGCGGATCTCGTCTCTTGAGAGCTTATGGTTTGAATAGGCTTTGCACCTCCTTGTGGTCACGCTGTAGAACTGTTTTATGAAGGCAGGAGTCCTTCCTGCATCTCAGGCTGTAGAATTCCTACTCGTAGTCGGCCACCACTCAGAAAGCCTCTGAGGAGAGCTTGGTTCATGTGTGGTGAAGAAGAATGGAAGGAAGGCAGGTAGAACAGGCTGAAGATCATCAGTCCAGGGCTAGGGTATAGGATTCAGAAGACAGCTTTATTTGCTCTTGCATTGTAAAACCCAATATCACAGTTTCATCACTTAGCAGTGGGTCTTAAACCCTTCAGCAAACAGCCTTTGTTCAGTTTCTTCTTCCAGCCCTGGCCTTTTGAGACAAATTTGAATTCTCCATCACTGGTGCATACTTTAACTGTCTTCTTTGTCCCTCTTCTTTTCTCCTTGCTAGTCTGTCTTGGGTCTCTTGGTTTATGCAGCATGCACCAAATTACCCTGTTTTTCTCATGTGACCTTTATATAGAAGACAGGTAAACTGTGGGTGTAATTTAGGGACCTAAATGTAAAGAGCATAAAAAACCCAAAGTGAAAGTGAGTCAAACATGGATACATTAGTTGTATGAAAGTGATTTCTGTGCATTGCTGAAATGTTGGTGGAGTTGAAAGTTGTAACTGGGTTCTATCTGTAAGGTTGCCTTTCATAAAAGCAAAACTACAGCAAAAGGCATCCATGCTGTTAGCACAGCAGTTTATGTGCTCAGTGCAGCTCTCAATCTGTGTGTTCAAACACACACAGTTTACACCAGGAAAGATACTGGAGTGAGTTGAAGTTTGAGGAGAGATTACCAGCATCCACGCAGTGGTGTGGAGCATGTAATATAACCTGCGGGAGTTGTGCACAGGGTGCACTGCAGCAGAAGCAACTGGGAGGGCAGCCAGAGATGGAAAGCAATGCAGACAGCAGACAGGTAGAAGAAGGTGGTTGGGAGAAATGCCAGCAGTGGTCAGCTTGTGGTTGGCCCCTACTGTTCTTCCAGGAGCACTGCAGGGGCACTTCTTCATTACAGGCTCCTTCATCCCAGTGCCCCAAGAGCTTTGTCATCCTCATGTAACACTGCTGCATCTTTCCCTTCTTCAGCAGTTCTCAGGAGAGCAGGGCTCATCATTGCAGGGCAGAGTCTTCATTCCCTTTTGAGAACAATTGACTTGAGCATTTGGTTTGTGGTTTCCACTATCAGTTTCTTCACAAAATGCAATTCGCCCATCCTTGGGCAGGTGGTTGAAAAGAGAAGAAGAGTTTGCGTTTTATGTAACATAGCAAAAATATGGAAGTTGGGATACTTTGAACAATGGGAAATACAATACAGAGCTCCGGAGGAGCTGTTAAAGTTCAGTTATCACAGCAGCACTCATTGAAAAATCACTTCCATACAGCTGGAAAAAAAAGGAGTAAAGAAAGCTGAAATACCTGTAACATACCAGCTTCACCTATTAACCTTGCAGTTAGAAATACAAGAATGCAAGCTTCAAGTAAGACAAGGTACTTGAAGTTAAACGAGTTATGGGAGAGAGCATCAGAGAAGAAATAAAGCTGAGAGTCATCAAAGCATCTTTCCTACCACTGTAAAAGTAGAGTGATTAATGTCCACAACATTTACACTGATGTTCTGGCAGAGTCTCATTTATTAAATTTTTAGATTTAGCAAATAAAGATGCAATTTCTGCCCATTGCTTTATAGCTGCATGCTCTGACACAAGAAATCAAGGTAGAGCTGTGGAGCTGCATTTTGCTGCTAACAGACTTAACTGTACTGTATATGTGAATACATGTATATTAAATGAAACAAGAACAAGATGTGATCTTATTGGGAAAGAATCCCTGCAATATCCCATGAGTTTCATTAATTCCACAGAATATCCCAGAGCCTACCAAAAAGCTGTCCAAAACCTGCAAACAGGCTGAGAGAGTTGGTTCCCAACCTGGCAAGCAAGCTGTGTTTGCCCTATTGGTATTATATATCACCTTCATACTGTATAACTACTATATCAGAGATTAAAAGAAAACCATGCTGTATTATGAACCACTGTCTTTATTTTTAGGATTAGATAACTTTTCTCTTCCCCACCCCCCACTGATTCTCTTTATGTCCTAAGGGCAGATCCTTTCTCTTGGGTCAGGAATGTAATAAGGCAGGTTTTCCTCTCTCCAGGATATTATGTCTGTCTCACTGTGTTTAAATTGCCACAGAAAGCTCTTCTGAGCAAAATACGGTATTTTCTTTGTATAAGAGCCAATGATTGACGTATCCTTGGGGACTTCTCCATCTTTAGCATTTAAACATACAAGTTGGATATGTTTAACCTATTGATAGGCAACAAAGACAACTACTGAATTTATTGCAAGAGAACAAAAGGGGAAGCAGAAAGAAAATTTCTTTAACTGGGGGATTGAGAACATTTATTGCTGTTGTTGAGGCAGAGAGATGAAAAAAATAATCAGATCTGTATTTTCAGCTGAAAGAGGGAGGTGAAAAGAGTCCTGCTGAGTTCCATCCTTTGAATTAGCATATTCTTGTTTATTAGTAGCACAGTTTCACATTTAGAGAACAAGACTTCTCCAAGCCCATAAGTAAAAAGTAATTTGATTCACCATGGGTTGGTTAAACAGCGTTTTAGGCAAAAAGATGACTCATTCTCAGGCTTATAGTAAGCACAAAGTGCAAAAGTTCATTAATTATTATTAATTTGATTGCTGTCAGTCTTTGTGAATTTCTTGCTTCTGAACTTCTATGCCACATGAGATAGTGACAGTCTCTTTCTACATGTTGCATGGACTCCAGATTTTTACTAAATTTTTAAATATGACTGTAAACCCAGACTTCTCCCAGTGGCAGATGTGCTCAAGACAGCTGTTGACCCCAAGTGTTTGCTACAATGTTTCTGAGGCACTCTTCAGTCTATCCTTCATATGGGAATGTTCCCTCAGACACTGGAGTCCTCCTCTCATGCTGTTTCCATCCTCTTCCAGCCATTGGTGTCCATGCTGCCCTTCTCCTGTGCCTGTCATCCCTGTCCATCTACTTACATTGGTTGTCCCAAGTTATAAATCATCGTCATCAGTTTTCAGTTGACTTCGGCTTCTAGTTTTGATCTCTGCCTTTCTTCATTGATTTCTGTTACCTGTTCTCAAGGGACAGAAATGGGTATCCAGAACAGCATAGTAATAAATGAGCTTCAAGTATGAATTCAGCTGTCGTGCTGAGTGAAGTCTCTTTTTACTCTTGTAATTAAGTATTAACAGCCATGGACACAGAATTTTTATGTTAAGTTTGTGAAGTAGTGTAAGTTATATTTCTTATTTCCACTTGCTTTACTCCTTTTTGAAATAACCATCTTTTTACTGGAACTTTTTATGTAGTGATTTAACTTTTTTAATGAACAAAACAGTTTAGTCACACTGGAGTGACAGATATTTTCAAAATATATATATATATATATATAATTTTTTATGCTTCTGTCCTGGTTCTGCCTAGGACAGAGGTGATTTTCTTCCTAGTAGCTGGCACATGCTGTGTTTTGGATTCAGTATGAGAATAAGGTTTATAAAAAACAGATATTTTAGTTATTGCTGGGCAGTGCTTACCCTAAACCAAGGGTATTTCAGTTTCCCATGATCTTCCAGGGACCAGGTGCACAAGATGCTGGGAGGGTACACATCCGTCCAAGGCTGGCTAAAGGGATAGTCCATACCACAGAACATCACAGTCAGTATATGAACTGGGGGAAGTTGGCCAGAATGCACTAATAGATGCTCAGTGTTGTGCTGGCCTTCAGTGTACTGGTGGTGTTCTCAACTCAGTATCACTTGTTTCTGCTGGGCATTATTAATCTCTCTCTTCTTGTTATCTCCCTTTTCATCTCATCATTACTATTGCTATTATTATTGTGTTTTACTTTACTTCAGCTTTTAAACTGTTCTTATCTCAACCCATGGATTTTACCTTCTCTCCATCCTGCTGGCAGGACTTGGTGGGAATGAAGATGATATTTAGTTGCTGACTCAGGTTTAACCACTACAACTCTTAAAAAAGTCACCCTCCTCTCTCTCACATATAACTCCAAAATATCTGATTATGAAATGTTGTGTGTCACTAGTCTTTATTTAGGTTTACAACCATGACCAAATCTAGAGGGAGCAGGGGGCTTAATTTGTTAATAGTGGAAAACTTTCAAAATTAAGTATTGAGTCTGAGTGACAAGATCAGACACTGTGAAGTGAAGAATGCAGTGAGCAGAGTATTTAGTGTAGTCATTGCACATAGAGGAAATTCCCATTCAGTGCTTTGAAGATCCAGCTGATCTTAACTGTGGGTATTCCATTCCAGCATAGGTGTCAAGACTGTGGAGGTGCTGACCTGCTTTAGGCCAGATCAGCAAACTGTATAAATTATCATGTTGCTACTCATCATTAGCAGAGATCTGCCACAAAAACATTTCTTGTCTTCCATAAGTATAAAAAACAACCACAGTAAATGCATCCAAAATAAAGGAAGCAAGCAGGTTTGGAGCTAGTTATTGGAACTTCTCCACAGGCATATATATATATACCTATGCAGAAGTGCAGAGTTCAACTTGGCTTTAGGAACTGCAACCAGCTTAAGCATTTATGCCACCATAGAGGCTTAAAGCAGTTTAAGTAGTTCTTCCGTCTCAGGAACAAAAAATGGCTTAAGTACTTATGCCACCCTAAGGACATGAGGTCAAAAGTGTACTCTTGACTTGAGCAGCAGAGAGGAGACATTGGTCTGTTGTGGCTGTTTAGCCTTGTTGTACCTGCAAATGGGCTTTCACAAGGAAAGGGCAGTCAGGATCTGAACCTATTTTCCATCAGATAAGAGGAAATTAAAATGCATGAGAGAGTCACAGAAGTTAGAGAAAGACTCAATTGCAGTGACTGGAATGTGTCTGAAAAGTCTGCTGGGGATTTCACTCCATGGAGACGCACTTTTTCTGTCCTCCTCACAATGAGATTTCTTTTGTCACAGGATATTTCCTGGCTCACCAGGACCTCCTTTATATCCTGACTTCTTTACAATGTTTTTGTCTGTTCATCTTGCTATGGATCATGGAGTCAATCTTTATCGAGATGCTAATGAAATGGTAGGGATGCCTGCCTGATGTCATCTTTTAGTTTCCTGACTACCTAAAATGGTAACAAGGAGCACTGATGAGTCATGTATTGCATCCCTGGGGAGCAGGGAAGCATGAGTACTTGCTTAAGTGCTGCTTTGTCACTTTTCTGAACACTGACACTCTTTTCAAAATTGCTCAGCTATTGCAGGAAGCTGTGTAGGTCAAGAACCTCAGAAGTATGCATACCGCTCATGAACAAGTGATTACTTTTAGTGGGAATCAGAGGTCTAAATACTTCTATGCATGTAGGCTTTAGCTTTCCTGGGCCTTAAGTCTCTGCCTCTACTGTGGCCATAGTAGAAGATACTGTTTCTTGAGGTTTGTTATTAGGAGGGTTAAATTCACAAGCTGTGAGGTACTCAGAGGCTTTGGTAATATTCTCAAATCTAAAGTGAATGACAAATCTGTACTTACACCTAAGTGATGACAGGGAAATTTGAATTCTCTTACACCAAGTTTGGCAAGTGCTGGTGCACTTCACTCTATTCTGGTCAAGAAGGTTGAAGTTGTACTACAGCAGGTGAGGAGACAGAGAGAACTACAGAGAAGGGGTGGACTAGTAGAGTCCTTGAAATGGCAGTGAGGACCCTGGGAACAAAATCACAGACAGGTCACAGGGACTTCCACATCTCAAGCTGGGTAAGAAGGGGAATGAGAAGTTGGTCATCATAGAGAAGACTGGAAAGAACAAATTAATTTAATCCAGTATATGAAGACAGAGAGGAGTGCTGTCTGCCAGTTAGTTAGAGTGGGGAAGGGAGAGAACTAAACAATCTGCAAGGAAGCAGAGCTGTTTAAGCTAAAGGATAGTGTTGGCACAAGAACAAATGAATATAAATTGCCTATGAATAAATCGAAGCTAGAAATTAGTTGCTAACCAGCAGAGGAGTGAGTTCCTAGAAGAGCCTTGCACTGGGAGCAGAGGGAGCTGATCACCAACATACATAGAAGACAAAGCTCTCTCTGTTTGTGATGAGGATTATGTGTAGTGGGGCTTGCCATAGGAAGGGGATGAGCTTGATGACCAGGAACCCTCTTCCTCTTTCTAACTGTATGTGGGTTTAAGGACAAATCTCTATTCCCCACGCAAAACACAGAAATAAGGGTGTTCCCTGCAGAACTTGTAGGTCAAGCACAGCTAATCCCCTTCCAAACTAGCTTCAGAGCTATCTGGTCTGTTACTGCCAGACACAGTCTCTGCACATTTCCTCTCTGCAGCCCATGGGCTCCACAACTGTCTCATGCCTGTGGGATGAGCTGTGTTTAGCAGCCATTCCATTGTGATGCCTCTTTGCCTTTTAGGCTCTGTCTCCTACGCATCAAAAGCAGTGGCACTGATGGTTTGAGGGACTTTCTGTGGCGTTACAGTATAGAGGGAGATTTGTGCTAAAAGATGGCTTAAACGCTGTCAGTAGCGAGATTTAGAAAGAAGTTATTTAGCACCTCCTTTTTAATTTCTTAAAATACAGGGAAATAACTGTGAAAAGATAAAAGTCTGAAATTGTCTTTGTAAAACTGAAATTAGATCAAATTTTGACAATAGGGATATGCCTTCCACTCTGCCACTAACTTACCACATTATACCAATACACCATGGTCTCTTCCCAGTTTTCTCCCAGTGTACACTAGGATTATGTGCCTAGGTTAGAAAGCAGAATTGGGAGATTTTCCCAATGTATTTTGCTCTAGCCACCAACTAGCACTTTGCTTTCATATGCAGTTTCAGTTGCAGTGACATTCTTTTTCTGGTTTTACTAACTTTTTTCACTAGTATGGAGAGGCTTTCCTCCTGCTGTTTGACTACTGTGAGAACACATTTGGCCTTCGTTTATGTCTTGAATATGCTTAGATTCTCCTTCTAAAAAAAAAACATGGAGGAGGGAAATGGAACTCTAATAAGATTATTGCATATCTTAGCTCCAGTGTAACCTCATCTCATCTGCTACAATGTGAAGTAACATATATTGTGGGCATAGATTATACGAGAACATGCATGATTTAAGGTGTTCCCCTTTTCAATAGTATTTCTTACTATAGCATTTACTCTTCCAGGACACTGTGGGTTGAGCTTCCCATAATCTCTGGTTTTTGAGCTTGCTCAGTAGAGATGACAGGTGAACTTCAGCCATAACCGGACTTCAATTAATTGGGTGAAGGTTTACATTCTGGAATGGAAATCCACCTCAGAGCTTCCTCCCTCAAAGAGAGGTCATTTTGAGAACAAAATCAGTATATAGGTGAGCTCCCTCCATTCATTTTAGGGTATTTTGGAGCTGGATGATATTAACATTTTTTTAAAGAAAATGAGCCAAGGCAAACTGAGCTTTGGTAATGAGCATTGAAGTTGTATGAAAGTGACTAGTATTCTGCAAATGACCCCTGTTTAGCAGCTTTTTGGAGCCGTGTGCAATGAGAGATAGCTTGTAGAATTCCAGCTTTTAATGGGGGCTTTTTTTTTTCCCAGTCGGAAATTCTTAATAGCATAGGGCTGGTGCTTCAGAGCCTTATGTTAGCGAAACTGACACTAGGGAGTAATATCATTGGCTTTCATGTGCCTATTTACTGTAATAAGGATTACCAATGTAAGTAAAACTTGCAGGTTTGGGCCTACAAAATTAAAAGAGAAGCCTTTTCACACCCTGAAACTGCATCAAAATTCAATTTCACCAGGAAAAAAAAAAGTCCTTCTGATCTAGTCCCCAGAATGTGACATTTCGTGGGTGTAATAAGGTTACAAACAGATTATAAATTAAAACCCTATAAATCCTTATTGTGCTGTACCAAAGCTTCTGCTTTGCATAATACTCTTATTCCTGGCTGTTCTTTGTTTTACAAGCTCAAAACTGTTCATTCCCTCTCATAATAGAGACCACGGAGCCAAAAACATCGTGCAAAATCCAAAGGTAATTATCTGAGTCAAGGAACATGAATGCCACAGTTCATAAACTTCTAAACTTTTTTAATTGTTGTTGTTTGCACAGAGAGACCTCCCTCTCCCTTTAAACATGCCATAGATATTGCACATTCTTTACGCCAAATTATAATGGTAAAAAATCCCAGTATAGATTTAGTTCCGTTTTTGTAATTGTATAGTTCTGCCTATGTGTCCATAGCAATGAGTGATGAGTTTTCGCATCATAACTTGAGCAAGTGAGGGTGTTTGAACCTGACCCTATGTGCTCAGGATTACAAGTATGGTAAATCTCCTTACCTGAAAGCACTGCTGGTTTCTGCGTTTAGCCTCTTGTGCTGATTTTATGTCTGGCAAGTGTCTTCCTTGCAGTATTTGGGCTTATTTCTAGGTCTGCTCTGAAAAAAGCAATTGAGCACCTTATCTGACAGTTAAGTAAATTACCCAGATTAGCTCATTTCTTGTAGGCTTTCCCTAAAGGTGAGGATCCTCAGAGACTGAATGAGAATGAGATGAATTTGCAGGTGAGTTCTCCGGGGCCACTTAAAGCATCCGAGCAATGAGGGAAAACAGCACAAAGAGCGGCTTGATTGTAGGAAGAGCAGAGGGAGTAGAAAAGGAGTGACAGGATAAGACAGCAGGGCAAATGAGTATGGAGGAACACAGTTGTGAAAGACCAGAGGGTGATCACAAGATATTTTACAGATGAGACAGTGGAGTGATGGAGAGAGGCAAATGATCAAATCACCACCTGTGGCCAGCTTTGTCAGCTGCTGCAGTGAGCCTGGGCTGGAAAAGGAGTGAGGAGGTCAGCTGGTAAAGGCTGGAGGTCTGGAGGACAAGGAACAAGCTCATTTGCAAGGACAAAGAGAAAAAATGTCCTATGGAGAATTTCTTTGAAAGAGCCTCCATAGTGTCCACAGAGCAGGAGGTAAAAGGAGGTGCTCTTGTGAACTCACTGAACCAGACTTCAGGGTTTTGTATCAAGTAGAAAGCCTGTGTCACACACTCAAGTTTCATTCCCCTTGTGCCTGTGTGGGTTTAGCAAAGCAACACACAATCCATAATGCTTACAGAGAGATTTGACCAAGAATGACCTGAATGCATTGAATTTTGTCCTATTACTTCTTTCTCTTTCAAGAAAGAGCACACATTAATATCACTGTACTCTTTTGATATGTTTCACAGTGCAGGGCATGTGTGGTATGTATGAATGGACTAGAGATCTGTACTTGAAACATAAACTCCTGCACATTACTAGTATATTGTCCAGCTCAAGTGCTCTGTTCACGTGTTCTGCACCCCATCACAACCTTTAAGAAATGGTGATAAAGTTTCAGAAAAAGACCTGTCATCTTTTATATGCAATGTTTGCCGTGATGATGGTGCATAATTGTGAGCATAAGTGAAATCACTTTATTTGGTTTTCTGATTGATTTCAAGACTTCAGAAAAGATTCGGGTTATCTTCTTTGTGTTCCAGTATGAACTACTGAGATTCTGTACGGCTGGCATTTTCTGTGAGCCCATTATGGAATATATACAGATTTCATCCCTGTGCTGTGATCAAATATGAACTCTGGAAGGATTTTGTCTAGCACCTTAGTGGGAATAAACTCATTTGCTGAGAAATGCGGCCATCTAGTGGCACAGCGAGGAAGTATGGTGGTGGGGAAGGATTTCAAGAGTCTGGGAGAAGGAGTCAGGGAGCTCCTATTGGAAAAAAACTTTGAAAGTCCAGGTGTAGTTTTCTTTTTTGTTATTTTCTGAAGCTGTGCAAAAGACTTCAAACAGTTAAACCTTTAAGAAAACCAGACCAGTTTTGAGGTTGGCCCTGCTTCATCTGCCTGTTTCTGCTCAGAAACACAGAGAGAATTAAATCCATATTTAAACTCTGCTCCTGAGTTGGATCATAGTGAAACAAACAGAGCAATATACTTTCCTGGAAAAGCATGAGCTACAGAGACCTGTTCTGTCTCTGGATATACTCATGTGGTTGACATTGACCACAGCAAGACATGTGCCTATGAGTCAACAGGGCTGGGACAGCTATCACTCCCAGAGACATGCAGACAGAGCCAGACTTGGCAATTGCAAAAGCTGGTTTGATGTATGCTTTGGTGCTGAGTTTCTTTTCACAGTGTATAAGGATTTGTTTTCCTTGCCAAAACCTGTACACTAACACAATACATTTACTGAAAGAAAATATGAGTAAGGGAGAATGAGTTAAAATTTTGGGTAGAAACTTGGTTTAGCAGTTCTGTTGATTTTTCAGGTTGGAGGATGTGTTTTTAAAAGCCTGATTTTGTAAGCCTTGTTTATGTTGAGTGACACTTGACTAGGCTTCCCTTCTCTGAGAAAGCAGTACTCAATGTAAATTACTTAAGTGGAATAGTGGATGAGATTATCTAGGATCCATCTGTCAACATATATCCCTGAGACCTGCTCCAAAGCCTGTTGATATCAGTAGAAAGAAATATATGGGCATTAGCAGGCTTCAGTGAGATCAATAATTTGAACCCTGTGATCACTTGGGAGTGCAGATGCCCTTCTTACTCTTTTAGTGCCGCAGGATCTTGGTTCACACCTGACTATCTGGTGCTCTTCCAGTGTGAAGTTACAGTAAGGCTGCTGCTTACATTTCTGTTAAACTGTAATCTCTCTTTGACCTGAACAGCATATCAACAATGACCATATACATGGTGAGAAGAAAGAGTTTGTGTGCCGATGGCTGGACTGTTCCCGGGAGCAGAAACCATTCAAAGCCCAGTATATGCTGGTGGTCCACATGAGGAGACATACAGGGGAAAAGCCACACAAATGCACTGTGAGTAAAGAGGACTGAGCTCCATGCTTTGAAATATGCTGCATTCCCTGAACTCTTGTCTGTCAGACACTTATGGAGAAGAGACTACCATGTCTGCTTCATTATCTGACAAAAGCTTTTGAAGAGAGCATTCACTGGATAATTTGGCCCACTTCCTCAAGTTTAAGGTACAAAAAAGCTCCAAAAGGCATTATTAAACAATGCTCAGTTTGCTTAATTATTTAAAAGCAGTTTCTCTTACAGAGCTGGGTATTATGCTAGCCAAGTGATAAACACCAGCGATAAGGTCCTAATGACCTTACAATGGATTTCTGTCTTAGATAAAGTACACAAATACTGTGCTCTCCTATAAAAAAAGTTTTACATAATGTTGAAAGCATTTTAACTTGAGCTGTAGTGAAGTTTACCTGGGTAAAATTAAAATCCGCCAAATCAAAGCTACATTGGACAAGGTTATAAAGGCTTGGCAAGTTTCTAAACTTGTATAACTCAGCTTTTATCATCTCCTTCAAGTCCAAAGATTAGAACTAACCCGGATTTATTTCATATACACAGTTTGAAGGTTGTACAAAGGCCTACTCCAGACTAGAAAACTTGAAAACACACTTGAGATCTCACACAGGAGAGAAACCTTATGTATGCGAGCACGAAGGCTGCAACAAAGCTTTCTCCAACGCATCTGATAGGGCAAAGCACCAAAACAGGACTCATTCCAATGAGGTAAGTAAGCAGAGCTTCAAAAAGTTTACAAAATTTGTCAATGAAAAGTGTGGTCATAACAATGTATTGGAGAGGACAGGCACAGAAATCCTGAAAGGAATCTAAGTTCTAGATGGCTCTTACCAGCGTAATGTGTCATAAAGACCTGGAGAGGCCATAGGTCATTTTTTAAAGTGCTACTGTGAGTGCTAATACTGCATGTCAGCTGGGATGCAGCTTCCCCAGCATCTCATCCTATGGGATGCTGCAGACAGCTACGGTCTCTTGTGTTTGAAAGCTGGGTTGCCTTCTAAGTTCTCACTTAAACCTTTTCATCTTCTCTGTGTTCTTTCACTTTTTTTTTTCATTGTGATGTACTAGGGATGCAGAGGGAATTTGATCTTTCTCAAGCAAGTCAGCTGTGGCAGTGACAGCTGTTTCCCAAACTCAGTGTAGCACCTCTTTATTACTGTGTGTTTCCTGTTAGTGCTGCCTCCTCTTTCAGGAATCACACCATCTTCTTGCATCACCCCTGTTTTATTGCTCCATTTCAGGTTACCGAAGGAGTCACATCATCTCAACCTCACATCTCAAAACTCAGTCTCTCCTCCTTGACCTGTCTCTATACTCTTTCATCTGTAACCTAAACCTGGAAGTAACTGGAAGGACAGGACATACCATTTCCATCAGCTATACCCATTTCCACAAGACCTGTGTCCTTCTCTGACTGTCAGGTCTGTTGCAGGCTAGTGTTGTTCACTAGGGTTGACAGATCTCCTGGTCCCTGCAGCATCTCTTCAGTCACAAGGGAAGCAGAGAACATTGTACATCTTTGAGTTTGCCCTGTTCTATCTGTGTGTGCTCTCAGCAGCCTAAAAGCTGCACTTAAGACCTGCAACAATTTTTTGCATTGTCACGAAGATAGAAGGAAGCTCACTAAGTCCTGCCTGTAGCTGACTGAGCTTTCTTTTTCATTCACTGTCTGAACCAATCTGTATGTTGCCTTGTTGATGAGTCAGATCTTCTCAAACTTAACAATGTGTTCTGTACTGCCTCAGAATTTCATGTCTAACACTCAATCACCAAAAAATATTTCATGCTGCACATAATTTCTGGAAGGTGCAGCCACAGGGGCAAATTAAACATTTCCTTCACCATTACTTCACACCAAAACAGCTAATCTTCTAGGGCAACCTATGCTGATGGAGCACCGTGAATACCATGAAAAGCACAGATCAAATTCAGCACTTGCTTGCAGTACCATTTTGGTAGTAAGTAGGTAATACAGAGAGCCTTTAAAACAGTTGACATGTCTTGATACAGATACACCTTACACATATGGAAGATTGCTAAGTGACTTGTATTTCTGTAGCATCTTGAGAAAACCTGCTTCAGTAACTCACCATCAACTTCAAATTGGTCATTTTTGCTTCTGTTGAAATCAATGGGAAGTTTTTTCCACTGTTGTCAGTGGAAGCAGGCTCAGGCCTTAGACAGCTATGAAGAAGCTGCATTTGTTAAAGGCTCCACAGTTCCATGTTCTGTGTGTAAGCAGACAGAAAAGCCCCTTGAGGAACTCTGCATGAGGGTATCTTTTTTTTTCTTGAGGGCTAGTATTAAAAAAAGCTTTAAAATAGTAGTTTCTTAGAAAAAATTCAATAATAAAGTGAGTGAACAATGCTTTATGAGGCAATTAAAGGATTTAGCAAGTGCTTGACTCTTCTTTCTAATCCTCTCATAATACAAGAGCAAAGGCTTTGCTAAATTATAACACAGTAAATTTACTTTATTCTACATTACTTAGTGAAGTATAGAAATTCATAAACAAAGCATGTGTTTTTTTTGAAAAATGAGTAATCAGTTATGCTAGTAGCAGTAATAGACTAGTACATATATAACTGCAATGTGAAAATGCTCATGTTACTGTGTCTTGTAATTTGACATCATACTTGTTATCTGAAGGAGCCAGGAAAAAATACTTCCTCACTTAATTTTGCCTGAACAAATGTCCCAAGTAGTGGATACTAGGCATACTAGAGATGCTATCAAACTGCTAGAGACACTCGTTAACACAGAAAATTAGACAAGTCTTTATAAATTGCCATAGCTGTTTTGACTTTCTGCTAAGCTAAGTGAAAGCTGTGCCAGTTTGTATTGTGAGACACTCTGTCAACTATGCAGCATTATCGGGTACTTTCCAAACCAAGGGGAATTGAGGAGTTTGACTAGGTGCAGTCACAATTTGATAGGACAAGGGATAATGGCTTTAAACTAGAAGAGAGTACATTTAGATTAGATATAATAAAGAAATTCTTTATTGTGAGAGTAGTGAAGCACTGGCAAAGGCTACCCAGAGAAGATGTGGATGCTCCATGCCTGGAAATCTGAAAGTGTCCAAGGCCAGCTTTGAATGCAGCTTTGAGCAACCTGGTCTAGTGGGAGGTGTCCCTGCCAGTGACAGGGTTGTTGGAACTAGATGATCTTTAAGGTCCCTTCCAACCCAAACCATTCCATGATTCAGTCGCTGTAGAGACCGTAAGTTAGGTAACAAATTCACTGTGAAAGCATATAAATGTAACATCAGCTGTGATCCAAGGAGTTCTTTGGGAGTCTCACACAGAGTTAAATCTAACTGAAGTGTTTTTCGTGTCTTGTCAGAAACCATATGTTTGCAAGATACCAGGCTGCACCAAGCGCTACACAGACCCCAGTTCTCTCCGAAAACATGTGAAGACCGTGCATGGCCCAGAGGCACATGTCACCAAGAAGCAGCGGGGAGATATCCACCCAAGGCCTCTGCCACCAAGAGACCCAGGCAGCCACTCTCAGACCCGGTCGCCAGGCCATCAGACTCAGGGTGCAATTGGTGAGCAGAAGGACCTCAGCAACACTACCTCAAAGCGTGAAGAATGCCTTCAAGTGAAAGCTGTCAAGTCAGAAAAACCAATGGTATGCAATACACTGTGCCACTCCCTTTGCCCTTTTTCCTCTTGCAGTCAGTTAATAGTCCCTTTATGAAATGCTCAAGCCTGTAAACTCTAGCTCACAAAGTTAGCTTTTGTGAGATTTTCTTTCTCATTTACATTGTAAAGTGTTTTTAAAGCCTAAGAAATAGGAAATAGATTACATCTAGTCTGTGCAATATGAAGTAAGTGCAGTGTTGGCAACTCTTAAAATAATTGTTTCTCTTATAATGCTCCATCTTCTGGACTGAGCATAGTATGAGAAAATCGCATTTTTCATTTTTTTAAAAGCATTTCTTTCACTCTTCTGTTTACAGAAGAAAGAAAGCAAATGTGAATCTTCCAGATGCAAAGCCAAAATGAGAATAGACCAACAAAACAAAACAAACAATTCCAAAAGACTAAAGTAATTATATTGATGATGGTAATTTTTGGAAAACCTGGGGATGCAGTCATATTTTATAGAGCTTGAGGTTGTTGGGCTGCAGATCAAAGTGAAGCAGGATAAATTGACTTTTTTATGCAGCAGGAGGGCATCTTTTGATAATATTTGATCTGTGTTGTGATATGACCCCTTGTGTTAATCTGATACTTAACTTAATCAAGTTAACCTAATCCAAGTTTAACTAAATCAAGTTGAATTAAGAGTGTCTGCAGGTCTTTTCTCTGGTTTACCTTAACGTATTGCATTAAACTGTTGAAAGGACCGTAGGAGTTCTTTCGTTTGCCTGCATTTCATGTGCCATCTGCACTCTTCACAAGGGTTAATACTCTCAAAAGCAGTCACTCCATCCTCTTCTTCATTTGAATCTACGACTCATCTGTATCCAACCCTTGGAGACTACAAATATGAGCCCAAATTCTGCTCATTTTGTTAATCATGCTGCAATTCAAAGTGATTATTCATTGAAATATGAGTTACTGCTGTGTTGTGCCTAAGCCTTATACCTAAACTGTTCAGAGTTAATTCTGAATTCAGAAACTTCCAAGGGCCCAGAGTTAAATCCTGCTGGAGTCTAATGGCGGTCCTCTTGGTGGTAACTACCTTAGATTACAAAGGAACAAAACCCATTCCTCTTTTGCTTAGCTAGGTAAATGTGTAGCATTACTGAAGCATGCTGAACATAGATAGTTTTAACATTAATAAAATTTATGGAAGAGGGTTACTAATGCTGATAGCTTATATAGTAGTAAATACTTCTCACTGAAAATTATATTTTAAAAATAATTCTGTATTTCTTGCTTTTCGTTGCATGTATTAATGAAGGTATATTTTCTGGTTTTCAACTAATTCAATGTCTTTTCTATCTAATGCTCTTAAATGTCTTGTTCTAACTTCCTAAGGACAGTGGGTAATAAGGTGAGGGCATTTTAACTTTTCTGCTTGTTTTCTTATTGTGACATTATATATGTTTTTATTTTAGCCTTCTGCCTGTTGTTCAGTCATCCCTTTATTTAGTAATGTGCAATCCATCAAGTGCATTCCCAATTGTAATGTCCTGTGAGCATTTTGCAACATTTGACATGTGAAGAATCTGGCGTATATTGGTGGAATGTCTTCAGAAATGTCTTTCTACCTTCCCTTCTAGATGAGACATCAATTTTTTTTCTGTATTGCACATCTAGAAATGTATGTTCCTCATAAAACAGCTCTTATTTCTGTACCCTTCCTCACTGTGATCTTGACGTGTGGCTACAAGAACAGGCATCTGAACACTATTACCCTTCTTCCATATGGCATGGAGCTATTGTCCAGAAGCACAAACTTTTTTCTGTATAATAACTGTTATTTCTATCCTTGTCACCAAATCTGCTATGGCCAGCATTTGGAAATGAACTTGCTCAGTGTGGCCTCATAAATTATAAGTATCATCATTCACGTTAGAAATAATAAAATTGTTATTGCATCTTAATGGACTCCTCAAGGGCATGTGAGGCTACAGTAGTGCCATGAATCTGTGTCTTCATTCACTGTTGTTAAAAGTAAGAGCCGTCACTGCCACTTCAGAAATTCTAGCTAGCTTTGTCAGTAAAATGTGCATAAAAATCACAGGGTGGCAGAAGAAAAAAATTTGAAAAAAACACACCAGAAACCCTAAAAGTTAAATACTTACACAAAACTGTTCTTGGGAGCAAAATGATACTGCATGCCCCATTAAATTGTGATCACACTGATAGAACCTTATAGCGAGATATTAAGTCCAGATACTTCTCTCTGTCTTTCTCTATGTTTTGTCTGTCAGTTTGTCAATTTTTCTTTTCTTTTATGAGAACTGTGTAAAAAGTCCAGACTATATTTCCTCCCAGCAAGAGTTCTTCTAGAGCAGCAGGGAACACTGTTAAGAAAGAAGACACTATCGTGGAGGGTTTATGTCCCTGCAGACTACCAGCATGTATTACCTACTTAAATTCTTGCATTTAAAATCTTAAATTCTAATGGAACAAAGGATTTGATTCAGTAAATCATTGCCGCCTTGATTCAGGGAAGAGAGGGTACAATTTATGTATAAGAGGAGGGGTAAGTTAGGCATGAGTTCTTCTAGGGTCATGGGATGCTGATAATATGATACAGGATTTTTTGCACTGCTGCGTTGTCCCTCTTTTATTACATGCCAACATTTCAGGCCAACCACTGCTTGTAACAATGAGCCTTAAGCCTGGAAAATACTTACATTCTTTAGCCACAAGTCTAATTAAAAAAAAAACAAAAACAAAACAAAAACAAATTCCAGTGTTTTTGGAGTCTTGTTTGTTTGTTTGTTTGCAAGCCTAGCAGTGTACATTAAGACCTCATAATATGACTGTATTCTGGTTTGGTTTATTAAGCTGCAGCTTCAGTTAGGAACAGCATATACCCAAAGTACAGTATTCATTCATAAGGGCTCATGAATGACATGAGATGATATAAGCAGCTATGGGAATAACTCAGATAAATGTCTTATGGACAAATAATGTATACTATCAGCAAGGTATTGAAGGGTATTTTAGTCTTGTGTTTTGCAATGCCATTCACTGCAGTTCAAATCAGTATCTAGAAGACCCCTTTATGAATGAATACTGTTATCTTTCAATGCTAAATTTTTCTGTCTATTTAGTTTTCTTTGGCTCCATTTAGACCCTCATTTAGTGCAAGTGCTCTGGTTAACATCATTTGCTTAATCCTCACATTCTTTTGTTTCTTACTTCTCTCCAACAGACATCTCAGCCAAGCCCTGGTGGTCAGTCTACATGCAGCAGCGAACAGTCCCCCATCAGCAGCTATTCCAACAATGGGATCGAACTTACTCTGACCGGTGGTGGTAGTGTAGGAGACCTCAGTGTCGTCGATGAAACCCCAATCATGGACTCTACCATTTCCACAGCCACCACAGCACTTGGCTTACAGGCCAGGAGGAATATGACAGGGACCAAATGGATGGAGCAAGTGAAATTAGAAAGGTTGAAACAAGTTAATGGAATGCTTCCAAGACTGAACCCCATTCCACCTTCCAAAGCCCCGACCTTGCCGCCTCTCATAGGAAATGGTGAGATACACAAAACAGGAATAATAACAATTTTTGTCCTTGCTAGTTCAATCTTGCAACCATTGAAAGAGCTGCACAGCTTAGGAAACTCAGCAGCTGTGTAATGGTTTGTAAATTGAACACTTTATCCTCTCATTGTAATTCCTACTACCCATCCTGAGAGAAGTCTGATAGTCCCATGTTTTGCACAACAGGGGTAGGTGAGAGAGCCATGCATCCCATTTTAAATATCCCCTACATTTAAAGGTTTGAATCCGAGATCATCATAATCCTGTCTTGTTTTGAGGCAAGGCAGACAAAGTAAATACTTGCTAATTTATTGTAGGGAAGTCTTTCCATTGAGGCCTTTGCAGAGAAGCGTTGGGCTGTCCTTCAAATAACCTGTTCCTATAGATAAAAGAAATCATATGTACAGATAATATTGTACATATGCTACTACAGATGCTACTGCTGCAAAGGGCAGATATCCATGAATGGGAGCAGTGCAAGATTGAACTCTGAAGATCCATAATTGTTTTTGCACAAAAAGTGGTTCATGGCCAAAACGGATGTCTCTGCTGCCTCTACTTTGCCTATAGCATGCCCATAGGTTTGTGCAGTCTACCCAGCAGTGACAGCCCACATTTTCTGAGATCCACTGAACTGAAAGAAGCTATGTAAAATTAAGGATTGTATTCTGTTTACTTAAAAACAAAACAAGGAAATCAGCAAAGATGTTTTGCAGTTGTTAGGAGTTATTTCAAGAGTATTTCAAGAATAGCCTCCAATTTGTATATTTTGACATTCCATGCAAATGCCTATTTAATTATATTTTGCCTATAAAATTCTGCCTTATAAATGTGTCCTTCTGGCACATCAGTCAGCATAGCTGCACTGGAGACTGGAGCACTGCACCAGCTGATGACAGTTTGTGGCTATGGCCTATAAATTTTGTGCAAGGAGTCACACTGAAATGTTACCCTTGAGTCTCTGAATTAGCTTTTAACCTAAGGATAGAGTTTTTATCCCTTCTTCTTTCAAGAAAGAGTGCTGCTATGATTCGTTACGATGATCCCAGCTCTTCCTCTATATTCCACTTGCTTCTTTGCTAGGTATTTTCTGTACCAGTTTCTGGGTAATACTCGTGTGGTTAACTGTGAATTTTACCTCCAGGTACCCAGTCAAACAGCAGCTGCAATGTTGGAGGATCCATGACCATCCTGCCAAATAGGAACGAACTTTCAAGTACGGACATCACTGTGTTGAACATGCTGAACAGGAGGGACAGCAATACTAGCACAATCAGTTCAGCCTACCTGAGCAGTCGCAGGTCTTCTGGAATCTCACCTTGCTTCTCCAGCCGGAGGTCCAGCGATGCCTCTCAAGCAGAGGGAAGACCACAGAATGTGAGTGTTGCAGACTCCTATGACCCCATCTCAACGGATGCCTCCCGGCGCTCCAGTGAAGCAAGCCTGTGTGATGACCTGCCAAGTCTTCTCAGCCTCACCCCAGCCCAGCAATACAGGCTGAAAGCTAAATATGCAGCAGCTACTGGTGGACCCCCACCAACTCCACTGCCTAACATGGAGAGGATGAGCCTCAAAACAAGGATAGCACTCTTGGGTGACTGCAAGGAGTCTGGATTATCTCCTCTGCCTCCAGTAAATGTCCCTCGAAGATGTAGTGATGGTGGGGCAAATGGTTACAGCAGGAGGCATTTTCTATCTCATGATGGTTTAGGAAATGGGACAAGGAGAGCCAGTGATCCAGTAAGAATGGCCTCTGACAACCTGTCTGTCCCTAGAGTCCAGCGTTTCAACAGTCTTAATAGCTTTAACCCTCCTGCTTTGCCTCCATCCATGGAAAAGCGCAACCTTGTTCTTCAGAACTATACCCGTTCTGAAGGTGGCGTCTTCCGTGGCTTCAACTCCCCATGTCCTCCAAGCATTAGCGAGAACGTTGCCCTGGAAGCTGCTATGATGGAATCAGGTGGCAGTCTGAATGATGAGGATCTCCTGCCAGATGACGTGGTTCAGTATCTGAATTCCCAGAACCAGGGCATGTACGACCACTTGTTGAACAATATCCTAGAGAGCAACAAAATGCACCACAGCTCAGTTTTAGGCAACAGCAACCCCAGCAACTTTGACCAAGCCCCTCTACCAGGCAGTCAGCAGGGAGGTCCCAGGGCAAATAAGAGCGACTTGCCCATTCAGTGGAATGAAGTAAGCTCGGGAAGTTCTGACTTGTCTCCTTCAAAGCTGAAATGCAGTCAGCGGTCAGCAGTGCAGCAGGCTCGTGCCTTCAGACTGTTTAATAATACGATGGTTCAGCAGCAGAACCTGGAGAGAAGCAACACAGCCCATCAGAGTGGCTATCAGAACCTGGTGGAGAACAACAGTTCCTACAGTTTACAGCAAAACATGATTCTTGGCAGTGGAGCCAGTAATTCTTTCAGCATGCAGTCCAATAAGCCTTACAGTGAAAGCAGTGGCAGGCAAGCAATGACATCTGGGACAACAGACAATTCTTGTGGCATGGGAGTACAAGGGCAGAAGCTGAGAATCAGCAACATCTCAGTGAGTGGGAACCAGCAAAATTTCATCCATCCCATGGCATCTAGCGATCAGGCCACCAGTATAGTAAATGGGATGCAGAACAGGAACAAGATGGAACAGGAATATTTGCAAAACCAACCAGTTGGAGATGGTGTTCATTACCAGGGAGTCAACCAATCTGGTCAAATGATGCTAGGGCAGTTTAGTCCTACCTCACAAAGCAGCCTCTATCAAGGGCTGCAGAGTTGTCCACTGGTGTCTCATACCATTGGTAGCCAGTCTTCAGCTTTGCCAGTGGCCAAAAGTTACCAGTCATGCTCTAATTACAACAGCAACAGACGGCAAAACGTATTGAGAAACAACCTGTCACAACAGCAAGGACATGTCAGTGATGGTAACCAGACATACAGGGTAAACACCATTAAGATGGAGATGCAAGGTCAACCACAGCAGTTCTGCTCTAACATACAGAATTACTCTGGTCAGTTATATGACCAAACTACAGGCTTTAGCCACCAAGCTATGAAAACAGGTTCTTTCTTTGGTTCAGAAGGTAACTGCCTGCTGCAGGGGACTGCAAATGAAAACTCATCTGAGCTTGTTTCCCCAGGGGCTAACCAAGTCTCAAGCACAGTTGATAGCATTGACAGCAACAGTCTAGAGGGTGTGCAGATTGATTTTGATGCTATCATAGATGATGGGGACCATGTCAGCTTAATTTCGGAAGCCCTGAGCCCAAGTATCATTCAAAATGTGTCCCGCCATTCCTCACGCCTCACCACTCCCCGAACATCTCTTACATTCCCAGCTATGCCTGTAAGCACAACTAACATGGCTATTGGAGACATGAGCTCTTTGTTGACCTCACTTGCAGAAGAAAGCAAGTTTCTTGCTGTTATGCAATAGACATAAAAAACAAAAAACACTTAGGAGATAGTAGATGATAAAAGACTTGTATTTTTTAGTTGTGTATGTATTTTAGCAATCTCATCTCACCTAAATGGGATGTGTTTCAAGTATATTCCTTTTATGGAATAAGGACTCTGAAAACCCTAAAGTGTTCTAGGGAGAAACTGTCTTCCATTTCAGTTTTGAATCAGTATTGCTATGCCCATTTCCTCCTTTTCTGTCTTTTCTCTGTCTCTCCCCCTTTTTGAATGTCTGAATCCTTCCTTTTTTTCTTTTTTTTTTTAATTGTAAACCAATGTAAACGTGTGAAGTGCATGTGTTTTGTTTTGTTTTGGAGTTTTTTGTAAAGAAAGGTCTGATGAAATAGTGGCAATTTTCTATTACTCAAAAAAAGCTAGACCTTATAAAACTGTTGCAACTTTTCCCCTAAAATATATAGGCACAAAATAACCAGGCACAATGTGAATACAGTGATGAAATCCTCTCTGGATGCACTGGATATACCACACTGAGATGGACAACCAGTTTAGAAATGCACTGCCATGGTACCCCTAGGCTGCAGTTTTAGAGTCATGGAGCACAAGAACTTGTGAGGTTCAAACAAATAAGAAATGTAAAGCAATTGGCCGTTTGATCCTTTTAAGGTTTTTGTAAACATACATACAGATAGCTGTCACTGCCTTGAACAATGATGCTGAGGTTGTGCCATGTTTGACCTTTTTCAGAGGAAGGAGAGGACCATAAAGCTATTCTTAGCCCAACTCTCGTCTTTTGCAGCCTTTGGTATTATATTTTTCAGCTTTCATTTTTGAATGACTGGATGGTAAAGTCATGGGCGTGTTTGGTGACTTGGGTAGTCTATAATCTTCTCATTGCATGCTACATACTATTTCATATAATGAAATAACAAAACAGCAGTATTCCATACTGGGGACTTTTTTAATGCAGATTGTTAAGATGTAATTTGCTGGTTCTTACTCACAGTAAAAATTTCTTTGCTAGGAGAACTGTGTTGTACCTCCCTTTTAGCACATACAGCATCATGGATTGATCATGTGTTTTAAAATATGTAAACACCCATTGACAAAACAGTTACAAGTTCAAAAGCATCGTGGTCTTGTCATGTAAAAGAAGCAAAAAATGAATGGCTGGCCCAGTTCTCAGAATAGCCAAAAAAATCAAAGCAATTGCAAGTAATCTGATAATCTTAAATGTTTTTCCACTGTGTCCAGGATTTACAAAGTTAAGAAATTTAAACTGCCATTAAAAATAGGAAAGAAACAAGGGGAACAGCAAGTATTAACAGATCACAGAATATTCTGAGTCAGAAGGGACCCATAAGGATCATTGAGTCCAACTCCCAAATGAGTGACTTGGACAGGGATCAAATCCAAGACCTTGGTGCTATTAACACCATGCTCTAACCAAAGACCAACCCAATCTTGGTGACACCATGTACATTTAATTTCAAAGAAAACCAGTGGGTAAATGCCCAGGCTCAGTTACGCAAGCAGAAAATTGACACAAATGCACTGTGGTTGTGAAGCAGCACATTTGCTGTGTGAGCACTAGCTCTTCTAGTATGGTTTTGGCTGTGTTGGGGTCCATGTCTGCAGACCCAAACACATAGTGCTCCTGGGTAAACAGCTGGGGGTGGGGAACAGTCAAAAGACCAAGGTTTATGTTCACCCACTCCTAGAAGCTGCATGGATATCCAGCCCTTGCAGATTTCTTAGTTAAATCCTGATAGTAAAGTGCTGCTAGGGGATGCAAATGGTGAAGGCACTTACAGTCATGGATTTGATGTCTATAAGGAGCTGGTGTTATAGTAGACACATAGTGAGAAGGGGGAGTGTGGCCAATTTTGAAATACAGATAAACTTTAGCCCAATCAATATTAGAAATAGAACCAGAAGGTGATTTCTACAGGCTAGAAAGCCATAGCACTTTTTTTTTTCAACTGTAAAAAAAGTTGAAATACCAGCTGATTCAGGGCATGGCATTTGAGGAAATGTGTAGGAATGGAACTTCTGCAAAGCTGTCAGATACACTGATTTGTTAATAGCTGTTAGAGGATGAAGCTGTAAATCAGTAGGAAAACGTCATAGGAATCTGGTGCTGGGGCCATATTTGGGCTTATCATAGCACATACCAAGTGATTTGCACTGTGAGCTGGAATGTCAGAAACCAAGACAAATATAAATACCCTATACCTTTAATCGTTATCCAGCTCCTGTGTTTCTCTGTATGTTTAGTCAGAATTTCTTTCTGCCCCTGTCTCATGCACACATATTCCCCTATTCTGCATTTTGTCTTTTGCCAGTTCCTCTCCCAGCGTCTCTGCTCTTGGTGAGCTATCACAGCCCTCTTCCAGTGCTCCCTGGGCTACACAGGCAATGGGGCACAGTTCCCCATGGCAATGGATGGGTTTGCTGCTGCAGCAGGATAAAGCTACTCCCTGTTGTACTCTCATCACCCAGAGGCAGCCCTGTGGAGATCGGCTGCCTGTACACAACTCTTGCCCCTGTCCTGCTGCTGGGTCATGAAGGGATGCATCATGCAGTATATGCATGAGAAAAGGCTATGCTGGACATGTTTCAGATGGCTCTTGGTAGCCGATCACTTGCTATTTATTAAGCCATCAATTACACGGTCATAAACTATTTCAACAAGGAGACTTATGACTAGTTTGGGAGTAGGTGGCTTGGGAGAGAAGCCTTTTATTGTTATAGAGCCAATACATTTTAAAAAACAACCATCCCCAAGTATTTTTTTAACTCAATTTTTCAGTTCATAATTGTATTTGCTGGTGCAATCGATGCTGGGAAGATATTACCAGATGCGATCCATCAGAGCTTAGGAGGAGCCATTCATATTGCTCAAGGCTAAAAGGCACAGCTTGAGTAGCTAATTTGCCTTCCTGGATTTGACAAACCTTTGTCACTCACCCCTGTCTTGGGCCAACAGTGTGTCTTGGCAGAAACCACGTGCTCCAAAAAGGCATCCCGTTTGATTTGGCAAAGTTGAAGAACCAGAGACTCCACCATGTTCCTGGGAAGTTTGTGCAAATGGTTTATTATTTTCACCATGAAGTGTACATGTCACTTGTGCTCCTGTGTCACTTTTCAGTTTTTAGTATTTTCTCATTTTAATATTTTCTGGTTTATGCTAAAGAGCCTGCTTTGTTACCTGTGGGAGTAGCAGTGCATCACAGCCCACCTATCTTGGGTTTTGATAAGGTAGACATGTCTCTCTGAGTATGGCTCTGTTTTGCTGGACACCAGCTTTCACTTGTCAGCCTCCTTAATGTGTATCAATCTGAGGAAAGTCCCACCAACATTGGTGGGACGTGTTTACTGGCACCCCTCCACAACTGCTCTTCCAGTTACAGAGTCAAAGCTTGTTTTTATGTATCTGGCACATCAGTTGATTTTTGCCATAGCTATTGGAAACCCACTGCTCACCCTAGAGTACTGGAAAAAGCACAGAATATCATCAATTTTCTATTTTTAAAATATTGCTGCCAGAGTCTAAAATCACCTTTTCTTCTAATGGGATCTTCCAAAATCACTACTGTCGGCCTTGGGCAACACTCAGCCTGACTGAAGCGTGCAGACAGTTTTACTTTCCGTAAAGTGGAAGTCATCAGTGAGAGTTTATCCATCAGTTATACCCAGGTGAAGGAAAGATGTGGTTGCAGGGAAGTCAGTGGGCTTCCACAGGGGCTGTGCTGGTGAGTAAAATGGCCCCATATATGCACACAGCAGATGATGTTATTCCCTCCTTGGATAATGGCCCTAAATGGTACGTGCATTAAGATGCTGCATTGGCTGCTCGTTTCCAGTCATTGCTTCCCCCCACCCTTCTTTGAAATTGCTCGTTCTTCTGAACAGCTGTTGTTTATATTCTTGCAATTTATGTGCCTTATTTTGCATTGACCCTGTAAAAGAGAGGGACCAGGATGTGTTGCCAAATTTTCCTGATGAGGCTGTACTTGCCATTCAGTTAATAGCCCATACCACTGTTAATAGTGTCCAAAACATCTTGTAAACCTCTGGTATTCATGTGTTATTGTCCTTGGATTGGTAGAATGTCTCCTATGGAACAGTTACTCTTGTCAGTCCTGCAGATGTGTAAGATAAAAGTGTGGGGTTTTTTTCCAATTTTTTTAATTTTTTAATTAAGCCTTGTAATCCTTTTTTTAAGAAAAAAAAAAAAAAAGAAAAAAGAAAAAAGAGAATATGTAAATACATTTATGTATGGTAGGAATAGTGTTCAGCTGTAACAGGCCTTAGTGGTCTTCATTTGATAAACCTGCAATTATGATCTGATGTTTCTCAAGCCTTAGGTTGATCTGAAGGGTCTGTAGCACTGTGTACATATAAACTGTACTTTTGCTTTCAGAACCACTTAGCTTTTTTGTAACAAAGAAAAAAATGTTTCTTACAACGTCAATAAAAACAAAACCCTTTGTACTTAAGTTCTTAGCTTTCAAGTTTTAAAATATCTCCTTGGGGGAGGGAGTTATTTTTTAATTTGTCTGGAGAGGCTGCTTGCAATCAGTGCATGTATCACTTCCACTCAGCTGCTCGCTTTTCTTTTCTGTTTCCCAGCCTGTTGCTTCACTTCATTCACAGTTTAAATACAGACAGGGAAACAAAACAGGGTGTTTGCCTTCCCTCAAGAGAAAAATGGCTTAGGGGTGCCGCATGGAAAAATAAATGAAAATGCACTGTCACATGGATAAGGCATTTGAAAGGAGGAGAGAGACCGACCTGGTTAACTGCTGGAGGAGCTGTCAGTTCAGAGATCAAACCCAAGTTGTGCTAGACTCTGGATAGTTTTATGGGGTCTGTATTTTCATCCTTCACTTGCCAAGGTCTCTCACAAAGGGTTGTCCACCCATGAAGAAGCACTAGAAGGAAGAAGAGAAGCTACTCTGGCTGGGTTAGTCTGTAGATGTCCACTCGGTGGCTTACTGTGTGTTCTGCAAAGAACTGGATGCAGTCCTCTTCAAAGATGGACATGGTTAGTGTTTCTTTTGAGTACAGCAGTCATGGGTGATGTCAAGTTAGTTGTGGCAAACAGTATAAAAGAAACTGTAGTTTTAAGAGTTTAAAATGTTTCTGCACCCTTCTCATTTCAAGGCCTTTTATTTCCATTGCTGATACTTCCCAGGCCGTTCTGTTCAGCTGTCTTTCCTCAGCCAAAACAGATGAGCCATTTCTGAGGCTGAGGGAGGTAACTTTGCACTATTATTTGCTCATCTTAACTTCTTTTTTTGCTTTGTTTTGTTCTGTTGGGTTTTGTTGTTCATCCTTCAGCCATTATTAAGCTTTTGTCATTTAGCACAAAAGACTTAAATGTTTGGAAGGGACAAAAGGCAGAAGGGAGAGGTGAAGCATGCCCAGCTGAGAAGCCAGTGAGGCAGAAGGAAAGCCCTGAGAGTGATCTGGTAGGGGTGAAGGAGACCTTTCAGCAGGACAGGCAGCTTGATAGTGGTCATGGTGCCTTAGCTTATGTGCTGCAATCCAAAATCATCCCAAACTGTGGCAGTGCTCCAGTGTCAGTTCGTGTTGTGGTGTGCGAATGTGTTACAGTGACTCCCCCACAACTCCAATCAACAGGAGGTCAGTACCCGGTGTGGAACAAGCCTCAGACAAAGACCCAAAGACCAGTGGGGAAATGAGCAGGCCTGTGGGGATTGGAGAGGCAGCAGCAAGATCCACACTGACCACAGAGCATGGCGGTCAGGGGCCTAGATGCAAATGTGGCATTTCTGAACCATGCCAGCTCCTTGCAGTTAGGTTTGAGAAGAGGGACTCCCACCTAACACATGCTAATGCAGTGTAGACATGCACATCATGCTAAACAAGTGTCAGTAGCGCTGCCCACCTGCTACAATAAGGGAGCCCACACACCTGGACTGACAGCTACTCTCTGTGCTCCTTGCACTATGCTATCACACCATTACCTTTAACCAACCCTGGCATGCTTTCTTTCACTTGTTTCTCCTCCACCATCTAGATCCACTTCAGGATGAATGTCAAAAAGGCAGGAGATGCCACAGGGACCCCTGCTCTGTTTGGCACCATTGTTGTTCACTGTGTTGAGGGTAAAAATGAAGATGCTGCCATGTGGTGTGAGGTCAGGCACCAGGGCCACAGCATTTCCAGAGCTAAGCATTGCTAGATGGAGGGCAGGGGCTACAAGGGCATATTCCTGGTCCTCCAGCTTGACTTGAGATTTGGCCGATAAAGAGCTAAACATTCAAAGGTGCAACCAGGGACAGGAGGACCTGTGTTTCCATGTGGTAAAACTCAAAATAGTGCCGAGTCTTCAGGAAAACAAAAAATAGTAGGGCAGTCATGGTTTGTACCATCAAAAAGTCAGCAGATGCTGTTGACCTTTAGTCTGTGCTTTAGTGCCAAGGCTGTAAATTAATTAATTTCATTCATTAAATCGGTTTGGTACTTCAGAAGAGAATGTACCTAAGAAAAAATTGCAGTTTGCAAAGCCTGAAAAAGGATACAACAGTGATATACAGCATCAATCAACAAGACGGGAAAAAAAACCACCTCACAGTCCCCTAGTACCCTAAACAGGTGGTATGATGTTGCTACGCTCAAACACCAAAGACAGGGGCAACACAAAAATCACCAATAATGCTGAGGCCAGGACTGCTATGGTTGGGGTGAAGCAGGGAAAGAACAGTCTGGGCCCATGGTGCTGATGGAGTTACTGGGCTGGCTGAATGTAAGCAAGGACAGCCTAGTGTAACTTTTTTCCTTTCCCAGGTTTTGTGGGCTTGACTGTGTAATCTTCCTACTGCTTTTTCAAAGAGGGGGTAATGGGAAGGAGACGACTTGTTCTCTGCAGGCTGAAACACAAGCTATTTGTGTAAGTGAAACAGCTTTGTTACATGATTAGTGCAATGGGAGCCCCTAGGCACCCCTTCCCAGTACAAACAACTTGTATTAATAACTCATGCTAAAATTGCCTGCTATAACTTGGGCCTCTTCTCACTGAGAAAGACATAGCTGCTTTGTGTTCCCACCATCTCTGCCTGTCTTCCCTCAATGGCTTTGCACTGTCCCTGTGTACTTCCCAGGAAAAAAAAGAGCAGATTTGGACAAGGAAGACGGGAGAACTGACAGTGTTTAACAAAAACCCCTGCACCCCATATCTGCCTGTATATATACCTCCTTGCCTGCCCCCTGTCATGGGATATTGCCCCTGCATCTGATGTAAGGCTGCTCATTGCCACCATGTCTTGCAATCTTGGTTCCCTGTTTCACTCTGTTCTGGGGATGCAGTGACCCATTTCATGCCTTGAAAAGGAAGCAGCCACCCTCCCTTCGAGCTGCCCCAGCTGGCTGAGACGTGATAGACCAACACTGTTACTCATGGGTGGGAGGCCCATGTGAGTCATGCTTCCCTGCGCCCCACATGCAGGGTGGCTGCAGCAGGAGAGCGGGGAGTAAGTGAGCGGGACTGCATCTCCTGCCCAGCCATGCACGGCAGCAGCACAGTTGGGCCCAGACGTGAGCGAGAAGCAGTGGGTACATCAGATGGTGATGAACCATAAACGGGATTGTTTCCAAGGGGCTGGCTGAGCTGCTCCAGCCTTTGCCAGCAGCACTAGAATGGCTGTCAGGTCTGTGAGGCAGTCTCTAAGCCACCCTGCTCTGGAGAAAAACATTACAAATGTTCCCGCGACCAGAGCAAGACAGAAGAGACAAATAACTTGGACAGTACCATGAAACGGTGGCAAAAATCTGGAAGACAGAGGAGGAAAAAAACAAGAGGGTGGAAAGCTCTATAATGACTGGAAAGAGCCCCAGATGGATACAAACCGAGAAAAGGCCAGAGACAGAAATAGTAGCGCTAATAAGCTGAGCTGAACAACCCCATTCCTGCTGTACCTGAGCATCCTCCGCTGTCCTCAGAGACCCAGCACTGCCAGCCCCATGTTAGAGAGGAGGAGTGGGAGCAGGGAGCTGCTCAGACCTGGATGAACAGAAGTAATTAAGTTCCTATAGCAACGCTTAGTGAAAAATCTCAAAACAGAGGCACCTATATCGCTGGATAGAGAAAGGGTTGTGTCTCCAGGCAGTATATATCTTGAGGGAAGACCAGGAGAAATGTATGCTTCCCCATTCTGAGCATGGTTCCTGCTGCACCTTTGCTGCTTGAAGACTCCTCATTTCTGTATGAGCAACCAGCCCTCCCAAGCCATAGGAAAACCACAATTTGCCTATTCGCCTTGAGGCAATTTTGCTTTGAAAAGCTAAAGCACATCCCACAGTGTCAAAGATTTGTGGCAATGTTTTCACTGGCAAAATTTTTTATTTGCCTAGAACACTTTTGCTGGGAAAGGGCAGATATGTCTCATTCCTGTCAATGTTGACCACTTCAACATTCAGTCCACTGCTTTTCAGCAAACTCCTTTGACTTTGGCTGTGAGTTCCCACACCATGGCATGGCTGAGTATGGCTTTTTGGACAGAGCTTCAAAGAAGAAAAAATGGTCTGAGGCATACCCATTATCATTCTTCTGTAGAAGCTGAACTTGAGCTCTCACCAGAAGGCTACAGATATAAAAGAGGGCTAAAAAACTTCAGCTCATACCTTAGGTTAAAGCAATTATCCACTGAACCCTCAGAGTTGTAGAGCTCAGAAGCTCCCCATAGTGGCTGCACATCAGGTTCTTGATTGCCTGAGCTGAAAGCCTCCTCACCTGCACTGTGTCCCTCACATTTGTTCCTACCTGGTGGCATACCATGGTGGAAGAGATCCCAGTGCCCACGGTGAGGCTGGGAACTGGTGCACCAGAAGCCAGAGGTCTGCAGGGCTGCAGTAGGTGGCAAAATGCTGCAGCATGTGTGGGAACTGGGGTTTGCTCCCTTCCAGCAGCAGTAAATGTTAAGCTGCTCTTTGCAGCTGTGCACAGAGAAGCAGCACGATTGGTCCCCCAGGGCTGTACTCTCCTCTCCACATCACCCTTGGAGCAGGCAAGATCCCAGCCAGCAAAAGCTCTCCTTTGGACACCATTACTAGGGACACACTGTGCCATGCTTTTTTATTTTATTGTAAGGAATTAAAGGAATTCATGTCACTTTGAAGTCCACAGTGGGGTGTCCCAGCCCCTGCCCACTATATGGCCTCACTGCAGGCTGTCACAGCATTAGCAGTGGCACAGCTCCTACACCTGCCCTATGTCCAGTCCTTTCCTTGCCTTGGATGCTTCTCCCTGCCCTTTCCTTCTCTTCTCAATGCTGGGCTGTGGCATTGGGGAAAACCAAAAATACTTCATGTTATTTTTTTCCTCTCCTTGGCTGGTCCCTTGGAGGTTGCTGCTGTTTTCTCCCAATTACAGAAAATACTTGAAGCTGCGCAGAGGCTTATCCACATAGTCAGGGAGGCAGCAATGTCTTTCTTAGCTCTGTGGAGTGCAGTCTTGAACCACTATAGCACTTTCTTTTTACCTTTGTCCCTAAGACAGCTTAGGTTTAAATCTGCTCTTCACCTGAGCTCTGCTTGGCATGGACAGCTGGAAATTGCTCCAGTTTAGCTGGAGCACTAGCAGAGAAAGAGATGGCTGGAGCATCAGCCAGCAAAATGTGATAGAGAGTCCCCTTTCCGCCAGCAACCTCTCTGCTGATGCTGAAGCCAGGGCCTCTTCTGTTTGAAACAGGACTGGGATCTATGGTCACATGCTGCAGGGTCAGCTCTGCCTTTAGCAATTTCCATAGTTTCAGCAGCTTGTGTGCAAACTCTCTGCCAAGCTCCTCTTAGAAGCACTGGTGCAAAGGGCCCCATTTTGCAGAAAGCCCAAGAGAATATGAAATCCCCTTGGATTTTTCATTGTGGAAGAGGACAAACAAAATCTACAGTCCTGAAGCAAGTAGTGCAGGCTTTGATCTACCCAGTTAAATATGAGCACTTCTGAACTCAATCCTCCTCTCTTTGTGCATGTTCTCAAAAAAGTATTTTCCTTCTGAAGAGTGACCTTTAGAACAGCAGGCTTTTTTTTTTTCTCCTGTCCTACACCAAGAGATGAGTTTTATGGCAACACTGTCCTGAAAAATTTAGGGGTTTTATCAGCTTTCAATACAAATTTTCTTTCTTTAAAAGAAATACAAATAGGCACATTTAAGTAATCTCATGCTCGTCTGACCTTGAGCTAAACTTAAAACTAGAGAGTCTCAAAACACCAAATGTTGTTCTGTTTGTGCCCTAGATAGTGCAATGCTTAGTAGCTGGTGTCACTGTATTTCTTGAGCCTATTTGGCGAGTCTTTGGGCTGAAAAGTGCTGGCCCACTGCAATCAAAACAACAGATTCAGAGGAAGAAAAACAAAGCAAAAAGACAGCATTTAGTAATTTTAGTAATTTTAGAGATACCACATGCACTCAGCAAAAGTGGAGCCAGTCCAGTTTCAAACTTGGGGTGTCTCTGAAAGCTGCCACAGCAACCTCAGGGCTGTGGCAGCTGGCTTCCAGGGTCAGCTCTTCCTGCTCTACACAGGGACCATTTCATAACTTTTGCAATACAGGAAGGCTTCAAAAAGCAACTCTGAAGCCCTCAGTAGGTGAGGCAGCTGTGGTGCTCAGCTGGACCTTGGTGCCTGGCTTTTAGGTCCTTTCCCAGGTAGCACAGCTGGGGCAGGGAGCTGACCTGTGCCACCCTGACCCTGGGTCTGGAAAACCTCAGATCCAGCTTAGGTCAGTAGAGACAAAAAAATGGCAAAGGTGAAACAGTGAGAGAGTTGCCTCCCAGGAAAGTCCCCTACCTTCTGTGTGGGTGGTGTGGCAGAACAGCCCCATCCTCATGACTGCTGCGAAGGTGTGACCCTGACAGGCAGCTGTGGGAGCCAGGGGCATGGCAGTGATGTTGTTTGAGGAGAGCATATCCTGCATAGCCCAGCCTGCCCAGCCAGCCACCATCCCCATGATTTAAAGTCAGTGAACTTCTGGGGCACCAGTGAGGGGGCCCTATATGGGCAGCCTTGCTTGCAGCAACAGTGTTTTATAGGAAAAGAGAAGGACTTTGCCTTATCACCATCCTTGCAGTCAGGACTGGTGTTGGGAGCCTGGTTTGCGCTGCAGTACTACTCACCATGTTGACATATCTTTCTCAGTTTCTCACATGCCTCCTCAGCTCCATTAAACATTGTCTTTCTGGCTTCTAACTTTTCATTTTCAGTATTTGATTCTCACTTCCAAGGACTCAGCAATGACCCTGGATGTATGTTGTTCCGCTGGGCCACAGTGCAGCTCACACGGTTGGAAACAGTAGGGCAAGAACCATCTTTGTGGCCAAGGTCCAGAGGCTGTATCAGTAGTTCAGTGCTGCCACGCTGTGGGAATCATAGCTTATGTACGGTGCTAGCCTGGCTCCAGAGACATCCTGTCGTGGGCATGCCACTCCCATCCACAGGCTCTACTAGGACCACTGTCTGTTCCTATGTGAAGGGATATACTTAACTGACTAACTGGGGCTGTAATGCAGGGTAGTAATATGCTTCTCACCCCCACCCTGGCCTTGCTTCTGGTCTGCAGCCAAGACATAGATCTGTCACCTGTCAAGGCTTCTGCTGCATGCTCTCAGGGCTGCAACCTCTCCAGCCTCCACCATCACCCTCCTGTCATCTTTTTTATATGGTCAAACACTAGACAGGGTATATCTCACAAGAGCATGGAAGAAGGTGGTGCAGAAGTCTGGCTGGGGGACACGAGTGTCATTTTTCTCTGTCATCACACTTCCTCCCTGGAGGCATCCAAACAAGTGAATAAAGCATCCCAGCAAAACTCCTGCTGCCTTTCAGTAGCAGGAGTAGCAAGTGTCTGAATCTGGCAGCCATGTAGCATCTTCCAGGATGTACTCTGAATAGTGTTTGTGGTTCACAAGTAAGGACAAACCCAGCTTTTCCCTTGAAGGGTTGAGTGCAACTACCTGAGCTGGCTGCTGGCGAGCAGAGCAGGTTACTAATAGCAATTGCTTTATGTAAACCAGCAGGAGGGAGGAGCAGTTCATTTTCCATCCCAGAATGGCCTGATGGTGGCACTGGCGCTGGGACACGGCCGGAGGAGCAGCACTGCTCACAGCAATGCCTGCAGTGCAATTTGCAGCCTCTTCCTGAGCTGCACAGTGCTGCTCTCAAAGACAAACCACCAGCCGTGGCCAGCTCAGCTTGGGAAGGCTCATGGGCCGACAGCCCAAAGCAGTGTGGAGTTTTCCATGGTCAGTTATTGCGCTGGCATGGCCAGAAACTGCTATTATTAGATGGCATATGAATCACCCGCACGACTGGAATTAGCAACCTCAGCCCGAGCTGAGCTGGACACTTATTGGAAAAGCTTCAGTTACAGGCCAGCCAAGAGACAAAAGTGGACAGGGCTCAGAGAAACTGCTTGCCCAATGCCCGCTTCAGCACTGGCTGCCACCTCTTCCAGCTGAGTGGGAAGCACCAGCTCTGGGGGTCTCCCACGGCCTTGGTGGTGTAACCCAAGAAAGGAAAGATCAGGAAAACTACAGCCCTGTTCATGCACTGCCAACCACAACCAAAATATAGCAGGAGAAAAAAACTACAAGGGTTACAATTTTAAATCATGATCTGATGGAATTGGTTTAAAAGGCTACAGCCTAATAAAATGTGTTTGAATGAAATGTGAAGGAAAACACTGAGATAAGCAGAGTTAAAGGACGAGGGCTAATGTGATGGCAGGGAGAGGAGGATCTCATGCCTCAAAACTAGGGTTAGGGGAAGCATTTTGGAACATATCAAGTGAAATCTTCCCTTTCCAGACTCTCTCATAAAGGGGGAGGGCTTAGAGCTGCCATGCCTGTGCCTTGGTCTGGTGTGCTGCAAAGTGTCATCAACGTGCCACACAAGCAGCCTGTAGCTCTAGGGCCAAAACTGGCAGATTTCTGGGAACTCACTGGGTGCAGAGCAAAAGAAAGAAGGAAGGGATCTGGAAACACATCTGCTTTTCTGGATGGGAAAACACTGATGCCCTTTGATTCCTGTTTTGACTCATTTAAGCCTGGAACTGCAATAGGACAGCCCAGTAAGTAACACAACTTGTAGGAATTGCAACTGCTAAAGTTTTCCCTCAGCCTCCTCACTAGTCATTTTGCCATGTTTTTCCTCATTTACCCTGTTGCAAATGAGAGGCAGTCCAGTCTCTGTGTTCTCTTGTACAATCATGAATCAAATGCATCAGCAGTGAAGTCCAATCATCAGAGCCGTGCTATGATTTTTGCTTCACCCTCCACCTTTCCTACTGAGATTAAAATAACCCACTATGTCATCTTTTCAGGGGACATGAAATAGAATTTTATATGCATTGCAAAGTCACACCAAGGCACATTGTGAAGAGCAGCAGAATACACACCATTTCTTATAGCCTAACAAAGGAGCTTTTATTTAATAATGAACTATTACAGCACAGTACAAAGATTTGCTTTGTTCAGTGACTAGAAATTGTTTGCAGATTTTTCCAGCCACCGGGAGTTGACAGTTTACTTAGGAAATCAATTCTTAAAGCTAGAGTGCCTACATGCCTGTCTGGCTCTTGCAGCCCAGAGCTTTCTTTTTCCATAGATACCTTTCTGTATATGTATTTCTCGTGGAGTAAGTAAATCTATGGTTTCAGCTCTTTCCCCCTCATCACTTTCAGGAAAGGTTAAAGCTTCTTAGCAAAATTGCTGAAAGCAAAGGACAAGAGGAAGAACCTTGGAGCAAAATGGTAAGAGCTGGTTGCCTCAGTGTGAGGCAAACATACCACCCAGGTGGCACAGAGGACTGAGCTATGTGAGGTTGATTCTCAGCTCTCTGAAGCAAAAAAACCCAACTTCATATCCTATAGATAGAAAGAAAGGTGTACAAGGACTGCAGTAATGTGCTACAGTGAACCAGCAACACAAGAAGGTTTCACACCCAAGCAGAGAGGCACTGTCAGGAAAGAGCTGGGATTTTCTCCACACGTAGTCCCTTCCTCTATTTCTATCAATAGGCATTAGTACCAGTCCAGCCACGGAGTGCAGGCACACAGGACCCTTGAGGTTCCCATCCCCTGGATCTGCACCTCTCTCAAGGGAGGTGATGATCCAGGGACAGCTTGTTTTGATATTACAGAGCATGTCAGATCGTGCCACTTGGCTCAAACACACAAATCAAACAGTCAGGGTGTTAATGAATAAGAAGCAAAGATGTTTCTTTTCCATCCCAGAAAGGGATTATGGCCAGAAGGAGGGAACAAGAACCAGCATTCATCCAGGGCTGTACCGGCAGCCACTCCATCACTGGGGTAATGCAATTACCAGGCTTTTTCTCATGATGTGCCTTTAACTGTTTTATTCATCTCCAATGAGCTTCTTGTAGAAGTGCGAAGGAGCAGAAGTGTGCTTGGCCCTCTAACTCCAAGTAAGGGCCTTACCTACAAGCCAGCTTTCCTGGAAATATCCAAGCACAGAGGAAGGAGCTGCCTTGATACCAAATCCTTTGGCAAATTTGAAGGCACCAGAATCACAGCTCTGCCTAACAGCTAGAGAAAGGGAATCTCTGAAAAACAGACACAAAAATTGTCCATGAGCATCTTGCTAAGGCTGAGGAACCCAAGTCCTGAGTTCAGGAGAGGTATTAAATTCCAACATCAATATCTGAGGACTTCCCTCCTTTGGTCTTTCCAAAGTACATCAAATGCATGTGCAACTATATACATATACACATGTTCATTTGTTTGTTTGTCTATTTTTAAGCAAATTAACTCACTTTTCTGATTTTTTCTGGGAGGAAAACTAAAATCTCCTGTTGTATCAACTGCTCTCTATCAGTTGATGACCTACAGCAAGAAGTTGGAAACTTGGCCATTGAGTTAGCTGCAGGTTAACACTGAGCAGAACCAGTTACAGGAGATCTGAAAAGCCTTATGTCTTTGCACTCTGCTTTGTTCTGCAATACTCTGACACAATTTCTGCCACCTCCGGTGAATGCAAAAATAGTGTCAATAAGCAGGCTTGTGATACAACGGCAAGAAACTTGACAAATGCATTGCCCCATGATATCAGTTGAGGTTTTGTTTGTCTTTCAATGGTGAGAAAAGAAAAGAAAAAAAGTGGGTGGAGGAATTGACTTGGAGCAGCTCCCTCACCCTCTTACTCATGAATTACAGTCATGGGTGCACATAAGGTCTTGAGGGTCCTCAACAGCAATCCCTCAAGAGAGGAATTGGCTCATTACATGCTCAAAGCATTTTTGCTTCATTACATTTCTCATCAGATAGCAACATAACACAACTTCATTGCTGCTTCTGGCAACTGCTGCACTTCCTTTCCCTGTGTGTCCCTGACACACACATCACATGGGAAATGCTCCTCTGTTTTGACACACAGCTCAGTGCAAGACCAGTTGACTGTGAAGAGGACATGGCTCCCAGCAGGAGCAGCAGCATGGGATGCAGACAGCCAATGCCCTACTGGAAGATGCCCAAGTGTTTGTGGCACTTGCAAGTGTCCTGGACTAGCAGCTCCATTATCAGTGGTGAACATTCTTTGCTTCAGACTTGCCTAGACGTGTGAGCACTTGACAGCACTGTGGTGCTTCACAGGAAGAGAGGCTTGCTGTACTGAAATCTGGAAAGCACAGGTGGGCAGGAAGGAAAGAGGGGCTGGGAGTGGGAAAGTAACTTGTCACCCAGCAAGTTGCAATGGTATCAGGAGGGCAGTAACTTTTGCCTTCAAACAGAAAAGCAGAGGTACCTGACCTGGTTCAAAATAAACATAGTCTTGGTACTGGGACGACATTTCATGGTGACTTTTACAGGCATTTTTCTTAGGCCATTTCCTCTGCAATGTTGCACTCCTATTCTACAATGAAATAAACTGCAGCTGAGACAATTTACCCCATTCTGACGTGGTTACTTGGCATTGGCTGGCATTGCCCTCATCATAGCTTGACGCTTTGGTCCAAGATTAAATTGTTTGGTTTGGATGATAGATAAAGGATGAGCTTCATCTAATTTTACAGACCTAAATTCATCCTCTTCACTGCAGCTCCTTTTAAAAGAAAAGGGGCAAGATTTGCCTAACCTGTTTTAGACATTGAACTGGGGAGGGGGCAACTCATACCTGTGGCTGTTTCCCCACCTCTGTAAAGGGTGTCCAATATGACTAGCTCAGATGGAGGCATCTATGTTTAGTCAGATGAATCCCATCCGAAGTGACTGAAGCTGCTGGAAGAACATGAGCTTTTCCATAATTGCTTCCATTCCCTATAGTTCTGAGGCAGAGAGAATTCTTTGAGCTGATGAGTCCTTGAAGGATTCCTTGAAAATTATACAAAACCTGCCCAAAAGTATGTGTATCTGCTTTCATCAGGCCTAAATGTGGCTCAGTGGATCATGGAAGTTCCAGACAATAGGGCATTCAGAGGGAAACACAGGACTGGCATTATATCATGAACATATCATATATATATATATCATATAGCAGGCAGCCTTAAAATGGAAAAAGCAAAGACAGTAACAGAAGAAGCATCCAACATATCACCTGGGGTTGGACAGCTACTAAGTTGGCCACATCCCAAGAGAAACAACTTCTACTCTGTCCCCTGGCTCCTACCCTTACCTCCGCCTTCCTCTTTCCCTCTGCTTTCTTCAGTCATCTCCCTCCTGAATAGAAACTTTTGGGAGCCTTATTTCCTTGCACCTGTTTCAGCTGTGATGTAACTGTGGTAATAATAACCACTATTGGATGGAAGGTTATACTTATTTCTTGGAGTTTTATGTTTGTTTGGTTTCTATTTGTTTTTTTTTTCAGGTTTTTTTGGTGCATTTTAATGCATTATGGTTCTATTTAGAGATGGGTTTGGATCAGAGCTCTGCTAGAGGCACACTCCCAAGGTTTGGTAAGGTCCAAATCAGGAGTCAGACCCCTTCATCTCAGCTGGCCTTCCTCTTACTAAAGTATGGATCTAAAACCCAAGGTTCAAAGCTGGAGAAGTTCAAATATAAGTTGCAGTGAGGCCAGTGGTTGTGGTGGGACAAAGCAATGTGCAAAGACTTAAATTCTGATATAGCATGAAATAGCTTTCTGCATTCCTTGATGGGAAAGAAAGTAATTCAAGGAGGTTGGGAAAGCCAATTGCTGCCTTGCCTTCCAGAAGCAGTAAATGAAACAACATAGAGATCAAAGTTAATGCCAATAATAATGATGATGATGTAGGATTCCTCTCCCAAAAATATTGCCTATGTGGCCTTAATCCCTCTCCATCTATTTTAAGATCTCATATTTGGACCTATTGTTTGATGTGACTAGATGCTTTCTACAAAATCATGTTTTGACCCCACAGCTCTCATAACTGAAAATTAGCCTGTTGTGATCAACTGGCCAGAGCTCCCTTGCAGTCAGCAGCACCAGCACTGAGCCTGGAAGCTTCAGACAGACCAAGACCCTACAGTTCTCTGAAAGTAAAGCTGCTCAGTGCCACATGTAAAGCAGGGAACTAACTGGTTTATGCAATGTTGCCAAGTCATTTTGGCAGGTGACTGTGAGGCCACACTGCAGGGTAATGCTCGGCAAGTCCTCACAGAGGTGGCAGCCACAGGCAAGACCATAGGCATGTCTCAAGAGGAGACAGATGTACTGCACCAGCTCATGCCTTCAAAAACATTTATTCCTATCTATATCCAGTGCCTCTAGAGATATCTAACAACACACTGCCTGTGGCCCAAACCTTAAAGCTGAAGGTTGACCACCATCACCATCTCAGTGCAGAGCTGCATCAATGAGCAAATTGAGAGAAATGTAGATTATTGTTTAGATTTTGTTGGGGTTTTTTTTCCGCCACCATGACAGAAAGGGACAGTTATGAGAATTTAGAGATGATAATCCATACCAAATTTCACACATTCATGTTGGAGAGTTTCTGTCCTGCCATGGACTCAGGAATGTCTGTAAAGGTAACCCCCTGATGTGATTTAACCATCTCCTGCCTGTTTAGCATTACCCACCATTAGGAAGGAAGGTTTCATGTCACAACTGGATTAGAGTAACCTCAGTGGCCTCTCACTGCAATGCTGTGATCCAGCATTACAAAGATAAAACAAACCTTGCTATAGAAAATTGACTGGGTCACACACTTTAACCCTTATATGACAAAAAGAATTTTATATTCCCATCCTTCTTGTTGTTTCTGTGTTCTCACTGAGGTGTGGACACTTGGTGAGGCCATTGTCTGGTGCTGCAGCCCTGGTATGCATCTACTGATACATTTGACATCCCCAAGTCCTATTATTTGCCTCTAGGTTCCCAGAGACAGCTGAGCCCTCTTAGCCCCATTGAACCAGCAGCTATTGTGGAAGTAGTTACCACAATGACCCTATAATCCTGTTTTCCAAGGCAGAGTCTCCTGTCCTGCAGGTACTGCCTGAACTCTTTGTTCCCAGATGTATTACTTTTCATTTAGCTAAATTAAAACATATTTTCTTGAATTGCAACTATTCAGCCAGCAATTCTGATCCTTCCTTAACAGTAAACTATCCTCACCATTATTTACTGGGCTGCAGGTGGACAGACTGAAACATTAGCTCTGCACAGGCTGCCCTCATTCAGTTCAGTGGGCTGTTGATGCTGTACAACTATTTGGGTGTTTGGGGAGAAGATTGTTTCATGACTGACTCTCTCAGGATGAAATATTCAGCTCTTCTGAGATTTGGGAGCACATTTGGGAGTGCTGAAGAAGTAGCGTCTTTTTCTCCAAAGCCTGTCTCATCATTGAATGATAACCATTCACTGGCTCCCCCTCTTAATTTCCTCTCTATTTGGAAAATCACAGATAAGAAAGAGAGAGAGAAGGAAAACAGATTTACTTCATTAGTTTATGCTGTGAGTCATGCAATGACAGACCCACTGAACCAACATCAACTGTTTCTCTGTCAACTCCACCACAGCTGTGTCCTATCCCAAGCCATGTAATGTGGCCAGATGGAGAAACTGAGGCACAGGAAAAATGAAAAATCTAATTGTCACTTTCCATGCTACTGCACATAAACTGCTGCAGTGAAGTTTTATTTACAATATAACAGTGCCTGGTACAATGTAAGAAGGTAGAGGCCCGGAAAACCTCTCAATGGCAATTTTAATACTCTAAAACAATTACAGAGAAATTACATATATCTATTGGATAAACATTTATTTTTTTTAATCCTCTCTATGTCCACAGCATATCTAATGTGACAAAAGGATAAATACTCTTTCCATGCAACTCCGGACAGGTCAGTAAACTTATCCTAGGAATTCATTTAGCTACATTTGGGGCAAAACCATTACTTCTAACAGCTTTGGCTCAGCATGCAGACACACCAGTTCCCTGTGCTGCATAGCCTGAATATTAAACATCTGAAGAGATGGCATGGCTTTTCAGCTCTTTTCCTGGGCTGTGGCACAGAGGGGCCATACACATCAGGACAATCAAATAAATCTAAGTGATCTGTCAGAAGTCAGATCCCGGTCTTGTAGGATGAGCTACCAGGTCAGGGAACTTGCCATCTGTTTGTCACAGGGCGTTAAGCAGTTTTCCAGGAAAATCACTCTCCTATGACTGCATTTAAATCCTAGTCTTAGTAAGAAACATGCAGGCTTATAGCATGGCCTTTAAACACACCACACTGCATTCGCTTGGCTACAGAGATGCTTCATAGCCATAGTGTACGTGGCTTACCACCTAGTCTCTTATCCCTCCATTTATTGAATCAGAGGCTAGTGTCATCATAGCACATGCTGCAGAGGCCACTGGGCCACACACACATACCTTTCTTGTGCATGTTGCCTAAATCCCACTGATCAATGACTTCCTGCACGGTTACTGGAATGCTGTGGGAAGACGCACATAAAATTCCCTGCTCTCATTTAGCCCTCCTGTCAAAGCTAGAGAAGTCCTGGCCCAGCTTCAGCTACAAAAACATATGAAATATATCAGCTGAGGCTGAACGGAATAGAAACCCATGGCCAGTCCGGATATTGCTGCTATTTTGCTGAGATGGCTTACTTCCGAAGCTGGTGTGGATGATTCATTCGAGAGCCCAGGTGCTCAGGCCCTCGACAGGTACTATAGTAAAGGGGGCCAAAGCCAGGCTAAAGGTAAATCTATAAATCCACTATCTATAGGAATAACTTGACAATGGTTAAAACACCATGAGAATATTGAGAAGCACAATTCATTTTGTAACATTTCTACTTTTATCTTCTTTTCATGGCTCCATCTTGGGCACACTTGACGAAGTAACTAGAAAATTGCATGAAAAGTGGAAGCCCTATCTTGCAAAGGAGTTACAGATTTTGACAACTAGCTGGACTTTAAATGAGAATGGAAAACAAAATTATTCTTATACTTCTAATGGGGGCATGATTAAAAAAATCAAAACAACAACAGTGGATGACTAATAGTTATCAATTGCTTCAGATCTGTGGGAATCAATCAATCAATCAAGATATTAGATGGCTAATGCCTTCAGAAAATCAGCATCTTTATAACACAGAAGTCTGAGAACAAAACAGAGACACAAAACACATTGCTCACAAAAAGTTCGGCCCTCTCTAGAAACATATAATTTTGAGAGATGGCTGGTGAAACTTTCACAGATTCAGCCTCTGAAAGAAACATACAGTTTCTTGTTTTCCTTTCTAGAAAGTTTAAAAGTTGCTTTTTCCTATTCACATTGAGCACTGTTTGTATGGAAACAACTGCAGGGAAACTGCTAATTAATAAAATATCAACAATAATTTCTGTTTTGACTGTAAAGTACAAATAACAACAGTAATGCCTACATAGAACTAAAAATCAGTAAAATACTTGATTATGCTATCTTTAAATAAAATGTATTTTTAAAAAAATTGTTCTAGTCAAATAGAACTATAACTGAATTGCATAAGGTCATAAGGGAAAAAAAAGTTAAGTGCAAGACCAAATTTTATTCTCCAGCTGGATTAGTTTAACTGAATGTATTGCTGCAGCATGTGCACGACCATGCTAGGAAGAAACCTAGACTGAAATATCAAGTTTGTAGGGCTTGATTTTAGTTTTGTTGTTGTTGTTAAAATGTTGAAAGATGGTGCTCAATGGGTCTTTCGCTAGAAGCTTGGTGTACAAAGACATTAATTCAGAAACACACTTTAATAAACCACGTAGTTGTTGCCACCTAGCACCAAAGCTGTTTAGGTAAGAAGCAGGAGAAAAGCTTCCAAAAGTTTGATGTATGGTGTGAACTTTTTCATAAAAACAAATCATTGTAACTACTTGTGCCAAAGGTACCTTCTGCATATAGAAGAGTGCAGGAATGCCAGGGTGGGGAAGAAGAGGAAGAAGAAGCAGAAGCAGAAGCAGAAGCAGAAGAAGCAGAAGCAGAAGCAGAAGCAGAAGCAGAAGAAGCAGAAGCAGAAGCAGAAGAAGCAGAAGAAGAAGCAGAAGCAGAAGAAGAAGAAGAAGAAGAAGAAGAAGAAGAAGAAGAAGAAGAAGAAGAAGAAGAAGAAGAAGAAGAAAAGAAGAAGCAGAAGAAGAAGAAGAAGAAGCAGAAGAAGAAGAAGCAGCAGCAGCAATGATGACAGATTTCTCATTCTTTGAGCATGACATTAAAGATGCCAGAAAAAGGTGGCTTATGTTGGCTTTTGTGAAGCTGGTGGTGTTCGTGTTGCCGAACACACGTTGCAGCAGGAATCCCATGTGAAATTCCTCTCATCTCAAAGTAGGGATTTGGATTTCCCAGTAATAATTTCTGGATGATTTAAAATAAGTAACTCAGGGCAAGTAGAGAGGAATCTCAAATTTGGCATAACAAAAATGAACCAAGTTGATCTGCTAATTAACTCAAAGAATGAAGAATTTCTTTTGATGCTTACATATAATTTTTTCAAGTTAGTATGCCTGGAAAGGGGAAATGAGATAAATTACGGCATTAGGCTGGCTGAAAAACCTCCAACTCCAGGATGTTTTCATCTCATCAGGAATGGAAGAAGCAATAAGACAAATGTGTTCTGGGTGCCATCACCTTCTGGTGAGCAGAAAATCTTGAATTTGAGTGACTGCTGTCACAGAGAAAACAAAAGAAGAAATACAGGAAGTTCTCAGGATCATGTGGCCAAGGAAAAGAAAAGGCTGATGTATTCCTTCAGCAGGTTTGTTTTTTTCACACAGGAAATAAAAAAAAAGTATTGGTTTTTATAGGTGATTTGAGTTTGATGCAAATATTTTTGAGGTGTCTTTGATACCATCATGAAACAATTTAGAGTTTCTAAAACTAGAAGATAACACTTAGTGATTACACAAAGGAGAGGGTGACTTTACTATGGACCCCATTAAGACAGAAAATAACAGATTGATTCCTGAGCTGGTAGTATCAGGACCGCTAATTGCTATGTGGTTACATTCTTTATGGGCAAAGAGAGATTTGCAAGTAGTGATTAATACACCCAACTGTTGTATCAAAAAAACTACAATCAAAATTAGTCTGGATTAAAAATCTAAATAGAAAAGAAATTGAATGAAAATTGTGCAAGCATAATAAAAATAAAAGAGAAATAGTTAATCCACCTTCCTTCATGATCAAAATTGAAGCTTAAGCTAAAAACTTATTTTCAATTCATCAGCAACTGGAAACTGCTAACTAAATAGGTAACAAAGAAGGAGAAAAAAAGTAAGGAATATTGATGACATTGTGAAATGCAGAAATGCAGTAAAGGAAATTGTGGGCCTTGGTGGAAACAGTGCTTCAGTGGAGAATATATTCAGGTTTTCCATATTTAGGTAGAACAAGAAATTTAAAAATATGTTAAGAACAAAAATAATCCTAGCAAAACTGGTAATGTTGATGCAGAAATACATCTGTATTGGAATGAAGTGGCAAGGAATTCATCTTGTGTAAGAAAGGAAATTAATTTTAAGTCCATTAGGAGAAGGATAACTTTTAAAACGCAGCGGCTTCTTCTTCTGCCTGAGAGCTGTGCCAAAGTGGTCTCAAGAGGTATCCTGCAGAGACCTCAGAGCTTCATAAATACTCTGGGTTAGGCTGCAGGTAAGTGGAAAAGCCCCAGGTCAATATCTCTCTGCCCTAGGCTGGGAGCAGGAAGTAGGATGGAGAAGAAGGCGAGGGACAAAGGACAAGTGGGACACTGCAGTCTTGCTCTCTGCCCTGGACCACTGGTTATAGCTACAAGGCATGGCTGCCAAAGGAATGTTGAAAAACCTGCCAAAAAGCCACACAATAAATTGCAAAACTGCATTTGAGTGAGAGACTTTGTAGAGGAGTTTATTCCTGTAATCACAAAGAAGATTCAGAGGCGTCTCTGTTTCTGCATGAAGGATAGAAACAGTCCCTGCTAAATCTTTCTCCATCAAGGAAGCCATCACAACAGTTCAAGGAGAAGAACTCAAACACAATCAAATGAGAGAGCTGGCACCAAGTTTTAAGAATGAGAGTGAATAAATTACTTAAAGAGGTTGTGGGTGGCTCTGTTTCTTGACATTTTCATTGGCTTCAGCAAGGAGAGATTTCACACCACCAATTGCAGTCAGCCGAGTCACTCAGACAGTCTTTCTATCTTCTCCCTGGTCCACGGAGAAAGATAAAAACTCCCGCAGGGGATGATTCAGTGTGCCAAAATTAAGTGTCTGCTTTGAAATGCCTTCTAGAGGGATCCATCCGTCTCTCTCCCTCAATTTCCATCTATCTGTCTCTCTCCTCCTCTCTCTCTCCCCCCATCTTCTCTTTCCGACTCCCTGATTATCAAAGGATCCTAGAGAGACCAGGTATGTGCCTGGTAAGCAATTGGGTAGGACTAAATTTCTTTATACTTCTTGCAAGAAGTCCTCTACAGAAAAGTCAGTATAACAGACCCTCTCTCTTAAGGTCACAATTCAGGCACAGGTGAAAATTATGCATGTGTTCATTTGTGAAGACCCAGCAATGATCAATAAAATTAATAAAGTGCTGAATAAAAACACTTAGCACAGGTCACAAAAAACCAACAGGCTTGAATCTATTTATAAAGTATTTGTTCAGTATTACAGACAAGCAACTAACTGACTTCCATAGGTTGCTTCCAGCTCACAAATGGCTCATGCCACAGAGAAAGTGAAAAGTCATAAAGCAAACATTAACTTCAGCAATTAGGCAAACCCAGACTTGTAAGGAATAAGGCAGGAAGAATCTTTGCACCAAAAATCCTGGATGGAACAAAGTCTAATTGTATTTATTTATATCTAGGTGACATAAATCCCCCTTGGTGGGGGGGTTGAACTAGATGATCTCCCGAGGCCTCTTCCAAATCTAACAATTCTGTGAGAAAATCTGGGCTGTAGATTTGTCTGTGTTTTGCTTTGCTTTCAGAAGGGACAGGAAAAGACATTTTGTTTTCCCCTCTTGTTACCTCTCTGTGAATTGTCATAATTTTCCTCCATCCCTGCAAACATCTATATTCCTTTCTTTACAGAGGTTTTGCCAGATGCTTTTTAACTTATTCCATCTGGCACCTGCTAAAATGCCATTTATCAGCTGAATTCTTCAAAACTGCACGTTAGGGATGGGTTGGAATCCATCACTGAATTTGTTAAAGAAGTCACAACTGTGTGGCTTTCCACCTACTGGCTGCTCAAGTAAAACCTGTAAGCCTCGGCATGTCCACATGCACTATGAGCCACACTGAGGAGCTTGCAAGGGGCAGTGGGGGCTATGAGTTTCTGTGTATGGATGCAAGTCGAGATACTCATATTTATAGACTGTTCCTAATGAACATCCACACATCACAGGCAGGAGGTTCTCATTTTACATGTGACACTTGGAAAGATGGTCCTGCTCTCTTTTTTTTACCTGCGGTCTACACTCATTGCTTGTAAATCTCCTTTTTCATGAGTTACAGTGAAGCATACATCTAGTCAAGGCTAAGGCTCTGTACTAAAAATCTCAGTGATTTTACTCCCATCCATTTGTAAACTTCAGTTAAACAACTGAAAACTCCAGTGGTAACACTTCTTTGGCTTTTTTGTTAGCCCATCCACAGACCCAGTTGATTAAAGCTACACCAAATTAAATATAGTGCAAAACTGGGCTAGGAGAATGCAATTGGAGCTTTTTCTCCTTCAACTAATGTTTACTGGACTAGAATTGTTCATTCATTGGAAAAAAATGAGACATATTCCTACAAACACTCACAGTGGAGAGCTGCAGAAACATTTTGTCTCCCATTCTTAGTCTTTCATTAAGGGCTGTACATTGATTATTTATTTATTTCTAATTTAGCAATAGCAGTAACACTCCTTGACCCGAGGTAGTTGCCAAATGCTTTGTTCAGAACCAATTTCAGTGCTACTGTAATCCCCTGAACTGGAGAGCTAGAGCAGAAGTAAAGCTGAGCCAACCTGAAATTGTAGCTGCACAAATGGCGCCAATCTAATTAAGTTATGAAAAACTGTCCCTCTGGAGATGAATCTCCTGCAGCTCACAAGTAAAAGGTGGAGAACATGTGAATCTGGCCACAAGCCTCAACTGTTGACAACCCAACTTACAAAGAATCTGTACATATGCCCTTTGGGAAGAAAGATAAGTGGTACTCTGGGGAACCACATATTTGTTTAACTCTTTGTTCCATACTTGTTCAGGCAAGAAGAAAATGTTTCATATTATGCTGAATGCCATCTCAGATTCTGGCAGGATTACTTGTCAATATTATTACAGCCTCTTCAGTTACAGTGCCTCAGCAATAAAGTAGTTACACTGGCTTTGAAACACAGAAATTCAGGCAATACAATTGTACTATGAAAGAGTGCTCATTAGCCTTTGGCTGACCTTGAAAAATTGCATTTCTCTCCAATTCTTCCACAAATTGCCTTTAAGGAGACCTCCTTATTTTTATCAAGTCACAAGGTTTGACTGTGTGACTCACGTTTTTAGCCACTCTCTCATGATCAGAAGGCATGCTTGCCTTTTACATGCAGCCACAATTGCTACAAAGAATACACATAAAAATGCTCTGATGGCCTTTTAACAGAGGCATGTTCTTATTTTTTTAGGGATTTTTTTTCCAGCCTCAGAAGTTTCATAATGAAACATTTGGTCTTATAAAAAGTGCCACTCATTAAGTCAAACTTTATGTCTAGGTCACTGTAAGGACTGTGTCAGATTGTGACCAGGCACAGTCATAGCAGAGGAACCTGAATTAAGTGTAATCAGATATGACAGGGAGCATGAGCTGGCTCTCAAAGGGATGTGTTCTCTTGTTTGAGACAAAAAAGGATTGCCACATATTTCCTTCAAGATCTGACTGTAGCTGGACACAGGTCACCAAATATGTTGAACCAGTAGGTCAACCCATATCCTCAATCTATGCCTCTGCTAAGAACAGCCCTTGCATCTTATTAGGGGTCTTCCATCTAAGCACTTGGACAAAGATGGGGAGCTCAGTTTAAGGTGCACATTGCCCCAGCATAACACATTTTGGCGCCTCCATGGTGAAAGTCTCAGACATACTGTTTTCAGCAGAACTTGCTGGAGGCAAAAGCTGCTCAGCCATTCTTCTTTTCCTGTTGCATGGCAGATGATGGGACAGAGTAGCACCAGAGATGGGGAAAAGCACTGCATGAAGGAACTGCAGCTTGGCTGACACAGCCTATCTGAGGAGCCAGCTGCTGCTGGTTCAGAGCATCATGGCAGACTGATGTGCTACACCTGTAATACTACTGGCCACAGTGCTGTCAAACACCATCCTCGTTGAGCAGAGCCTCCCACTGGCATTCCGCTGCTCGGCTCTGCTCATTGGAGCATCGCTGCAGGAGCAGTCCTTCGGTTTTGCACGCAGGAGACTTAACAGCCTGTGCTGGTGGATGAAGCAGCCACACAGGTCTAATTCCACCCAAAAGAGGGCAGTGGTGCTTGCCGACAGACAGACAGTCAGGACACTAGTTTAGACTCCAGCTGCCTGACTTTCCCAACCAGCTGACAGAAACTCCCCAGTTCTTGGCACAGGCAGAGCAGTCCACAGAGCTCTGTCTTTCACACACTCTTAGACTCTGCTCTCACTTCCTCTCTTTGACTCATTAGTTGTTTTACCATCGTTTCTCTTGAAATACAAGGAAAGAAATCACATGTATCCATCTATGTCAGTGCTGAGTGCTCTGCACCAGATACCTCTGCGTTACCCCAATCAATTCAGCTGCCAGCCAGTACATGTCTTCTGCAGAAGTAGCTTTTCAGATGAACTGTGGTTTGGGTGTAGTCGGGAACAGAAAATTGGAGTTTATGGCACTCAAGCAATGTTCAGAAGCTTGATGTCACAGGAAACCACCGATATTTGAATAATTCAGAGCAATTAGAAAAATCTCCAATATAACCGACTGGTTTTCCTCTATTGTAGCTCCTATGTGTTTTCAAGCCTGTTTGTCCAATGCCTTCCCTCTCACCTTTGACAAGTGTGGTTGACGAAAAAATATAATGAAACCCAAACACCTGCCATTAACACTTGTACTTATCACACTCATCATTCAGCCGTAGGGCTATGTGGGTTTCCATGGTTGTAAGCCAACACAGGTCACAGACTTGAAGTGAGGAGAGACGTTTGCTTTATTTCCCAGCATCAGAGAGTTTCTCAACCTGGCAAGCTCTGCTATACTGAGGGTGTTCAGTTAATGCTGTTTTCTTGGCTCCCATGCTAAAAACACCAGACATACTAGCAGCAGCCAAGGTATTAACAACAAAAACAGCAGCAAAGACAATAGCAACACGAGTATAGCTAATGAGCTTAGCTTTGTTTAATGGTACAGGATCTGCACAGCCTCTGGAAGCTGGACCCAGAGCAAAACCTACAGCCAACTTTCCCTCTTCTACTGATTCTGACAGTTGGGAATGACCCTTCTCCAGACAAACAAAGCCTTTTACTCCTAGATGAAATAAAACACAGCCCCATGCTGTGGCAAACACAGGCATGGAGGTGTGATTTCTTACACAAATATGTTTGGACAGAATTTGGTGTGGTTGTTGCAATGCAGCCTTTACATAGCTGGGCTGATGGCATCACACAGCAGTCTCAGCAATAACGTACCTCCACATTACACTGTGCCCCCTCAACTCAGGGATCCAAACAGAAGATGAGTCTGCCACTGCCCACACTGACAGATCAGGGACTCTGTGCTGAGAAGTATTCCTTCAGGCAAAATGGTAAGACTGGCCCTCCTGGTTGTGAGAAGCCTGGATAGAAGATGGGCTAAGCTTGAGTAACACCTGAGTAGTTTCAGGTCACTGTCTAGTGAGACAACCCTTTCAAAAAGTCCCTTCTTGGTAGGAGTGTCACCTCTTCACTGACAAAGGTGAGATGCTGTCTTTTAAGACTGTTTCTTGCCCTGACAGAAACCAATAGAGTAGGATCAGGTCTTTAAATCATGGATTTATTTGCCCTGACATGGTCTGATTGTACTGCATGCACATAGCTGCCTTACCATGGGCATGAGGCATTTCTGGGGTACCCAGCAGGATCTCAAGCATCAGCTTGGGTCTAGGACATGCCCTCTACTAGCATTCAGAAAGACAACATATGACATTTAATATGTGACTATGTTCTTAAATTTGAGCTAGGCAATTATCTGGACATCCTTTTCTTTCCCAAGACTGCATGGACAAAAACTCTTTAAGTAAAAACCAAAAATCTTATTAATATTTCTTCAAGGAGAAAATTCTACTTGCACTCTCAGAGCTAGACCTACTACTCTTAGTGGCACATGGTGCAGACAATTGAACTGGAACAACTCCTCCACATGGATCCAAGTGACTTCTGAAAGAAAAGTTAGGTTATTAGAGCTACACCCAAGACAAGAAGTCCTGGTCCCCAATGGCTCTGTAATACTCCCAGATTTGGAGCTGGTGTTAGAGTCAGTAACTGAGGCAAGCATTGCATAATGTTGCTCTGCTCTCCAATGCCCACATTACTTGATGGCACTGACCAATAGATATCTGCAGATAGAACTTCAGCTTGATCTGCAGCTATAATAGTGCCAGAGGTAAAAACCTGTGCTTGCTTTGATTTCTGATTTTTAAGCATACATGGTTAGATGTGCTTACTGCCCACTTACTCTCCACTTCACTGCAGAGGTGTTTGAACCAGGACAAGGACCCTCATAGGCAGTATGATGCAACATGGAAAATCTGTGCCTTTTTCTCCAGAGAGAAAAATTATTGCTATTGAGTGTTAGGAGAAGATGAGCAATGTCAGTATTACCGCATTTGGAAAAATGCAAATATGAAATTCTTTCCCAGTGATTAGTGACAGTACCGTGCTATGTAGAAATGCAGGGAATTAGGCAGTGTCATCCCATGTGATTTGTACATACCTAAGTAGGAATGAAATCCTTGTGAATCTATCCAGTTTTACAGATGTTGAGGCTGGATTTGGCTTGCTGATGTGCCAGTTTTACATGGAGGCAACTCCACTGAGACCTGTGGAGTCATTAAACACTGAAAGAAGAAAGAGGAGACTCAAATGCTGCCACCCTACTTGCTATGCCAAGAAACAGCAGGCATTTCCCAAACATTTCATCCATTGAGCAATAGCAGCAGCACTGGCAAGCTCTTGTGTGATTTGCTTTGCCCATTTCCTTGCCCATAAGTCCATGGGGGACCATGTCCAGGACTAAGAGGTCAGTAGTTTATCTAGATCTATTCTAGTTTGGGCCTTCTTACAGTATTAAAAAAATATCAGCATCTGTATTCTGCCATTTGAATATTATCCCAGCTCAGGCTTTGTTAGGGTCCTTTGCCATACCATTTGGTGTCCAGATTTCTCTTCCCTTTTAAATTACTGCCACATAGTGCAACCACTTTAATGACAGAGTTACTGCAGCACCTTCTCTGCTGGAAGGCTTTGTTTCCAGTATCCTAATCACAATATACCCTATCATAATCATTATCACCCCCAATGAGGGACTTGTTTTCCACCACATACTGGGCCATATGTTCTGGTTTACAGTGCTGCTATGCCCCTGACCTTCCCCTTCATTTTTTTCTGTCAAGAGAAAAGTCAAAGCAACATTCTTTAAGTGGGCCTTTTCAAATATGCTGAGATTGGAGACATTCTGCCTCATGCAGAAGAAGCTAAGCATGTAAATTATGCTGAGCGCAATCCACGTTGAACACCAGGAGCAGCCTTTGAGCAAAGATGCCAGTCTGAGCATCTACTTTCCACCCCTGTGCATAGAGGGAGCGCAGAATAGGCCAGAATGAGATGGGAATACAGTCTGTATCATGGTAGTGCAGATTTTACATGCCTACTGATTTTACTTATGCAACCACATCGGGTGTCTCCATCTCCCTACACTTGATTAACATTTAGAAAAAGAATAGGTGTAGGGGTGTGCAAATAGCTGTGTGGGTACATTGTGGGGAAGGATCCACGCTTCACTCATGATTTATGCTGTTCCCAAAAAGGAATTTGTCAGGCTTGCAGCCATGCAACCATGACCGTGCTAGCCCTTGTGAATGCTACCTTGCAGTCTTTTCTCAGCCCTGGAATCAAGCCTTGGGTGCTGAGAGAAAGGATTTGGTTTCCTTTTTGTTGTTTTGATATTTTCCTATGAACCCACTCAACTTTGCAACATTGCAAAATGAAGGCTTTGCCAGTTTTTGTTTGTTAGTTTTTTGTTTGCGTCCTGCTGGGGTGGGGGACAGAAAGAGTTGGGTGAGATTAAACAATGGAAATTAGAGTGGAATGGAGGAGTGTGTAAAACAAGAAGGTTGAGTTTGTGAAAAACAGGACCAGGCTTGGGAGAGAAAAGCCCTTTTATGTGTTTAGACGCTGTCTAATAACCATGTTATGAATGTATCAAATAACAACCCAGTAGGTACAGAAAACACAGACACGTGTAGAGTTGCTAACAGAGCTTTTGTAACTTACTGTGCAGCCTCAGCCACAAATCCAGTGACTTCATTTTTAGCTAAAATCATTAAATACATATAGGAATATGTGTAAATTGAATTGCCTAATAAACAAACAAACAAAAACCCAAACAAAAAAAACAAACAAAAAGAAACAAAACAAACAAACAAAATCATCTTCAACCCTTAGATTAAAAATGACAGTATAATTCTACTAGGTAGTCCTAGGGGGTCTGGCAAACTCTGCAATTGCTTTGAGTTATTCTTGGCCCCAGCAGTTCTCCCATTCAGTGTGTGGTCCTTAACTGGAATGGCTGTGGCATTGATCTCTGTTCTGCCAGGCCTCCGGCTCACTTGCCTGTTCTCCCCTGTTGTGCTCTGTTTCATTATAATGGAGCAATATAGGGTAGTGATTGTAGTTCATCTAAAAAGAAAATCAGAGGCTTCAATGTTTGACAGCCCTGCCTGGGATTGACCAGCAGGGCCTGAGTCTGCAGAGATGATCAGTACCTTGTCTTTATGAACTTTGTGCATGAGATGCCAATCTCCTTCTTCACCACTAAAATTTACTTAAAACACAGCACTCATTTTCATGTTTTCCTAATGCCTCATTTGCAGACATGTGATTAGACCTAATTAATGCTTGTAATCAATGAATGCTTAATTGCTTCGGGTGAAAAATACTGGTGAAATGCAGAGCACTGCTTGATTGAACAGTCTTTCATTGGCTAATGGATCACCCTGTTACTCTTTTAGATTCTGCTTAAGCAGGCAAAATATCTGTGCTGGTGTAAAACAATCTTGCATTGATCTTTCCGGTCAAGTGGGGTCTTTCCAGTAATTAGATGGGTGGTGACAGGAGCAGACTTGGCTGTCTGGAGGACCAGGGGGACTGGAAAGAGTTTGGGTGAGTTTTTTGTTTTCCTTTTGTTCAGTGGGATTTTTATTATTTTTGTTTGTTTGTTTTGGCATTTTTTGTTGTTTTGTTTTTTTTTGTTTTAAAATTTTTTTATTGTTGTTCATTTTGGGTTTCCGTTTTCTTTTAATTTGAAAGCTATGCAGCAAATAGCATGGAGAAGACTGGTTAGGTATTTTGAATTTTAGCTCTAAAAAATTCATTTCACATTCTCTGATAAGACTCTTGATTTAAATAGAGAAGCAATTTCTGCTCCCTGGGAGTTCCATTTGAGTGAGTCTGGCCCCAAAACTTCACAGGCTCAAATCTCTGGAACTAAATTCCAGGAAACATTCATATGTGGATGATGCATCTGTAACAGATACAAAGGGGAGAGGGGAAGCATTTGGTAATTAGGAGCTGGAATCATTTATAAGTCCAGCTGGCACTTCTCTTTTTTCAGGTGGAATGTCTTGAGGGGAGGAGGAGAACCTCCTCCAGTGGCATGTTTTGTACTATGTCTCGCCTTTTCTTCATATTTAGACTTTCTCCCATGAACTCTTCAAACGGTGCCAGTTTCATCAGTGCAGGGAACCAGCACTAGATAGGTCTGCTCTCCAATATTCTGTACAAAGGCTGCCAATGGGCATCTTTACTGTGTTTCTCTGGATTCACACTAATGTGCATGAGGGCAAACTGCAGTCACTCTCTCAGCAGATGTTCAGAACAAGAGGGATCACATACCAGGCATGGGTCCTAATGCTTTATCTATGTCTTTCTGGATACTGCCAGAGCAGAACCATCTCTCCACTACTAAGCAGCCAGAGGGCATATATCCCAACAGATCTGGGGAGAGAGCAGAGGACCACAGGGATCTCCCAACATCCTGCAGGCTCACTTACACTGTGATGATATTGCTGACATTCCATGTAGATCAGTAGTGAAACTTTTCCATAGGGAGGAAAGAGCAACAGACATGAAAGCTATGTGAAACCAATTTTCAGCCTTGTTATAAATCTAAATGAGCTCAGTGGCACCCAGATCTCAAATCACATAGCACTTATTTGCAAGGCTGGATACCTAAAGAAGCAACAGCATCAGCACATTTAAATCTTGGATTGCAAGTGAGGTTTTCACAATCCAGCCCATTGTCTCTTTAACTTTATGCTCTGTTCAAATGTTCAGGCTTGTGCTCCAACATAAATACATTGCCTGAATTTCCCTTCCGCTATATTATTCCTCTCGAGCTGTGGAAGATTATATGCAATAGATAAAAAAGTGCTTATTTTTTGACAAATGCAAGGCTTAAAGACCACCCTCTGCTCTTGAGCAAAACTAGCTTATCTGTGCCCCAGAAATGTTGTTACTAAATATGAGCTATCATTTGTGTGCATTTGTGTGTGGCCTGAATGAGACACTCAATTCATCTTATTAGAGGATATCCTTTGAGGAACTTTAAAAGAAAGTGCATTGTCCTTAATTATTCTTATCTCAACAGCTGTATCATTCCTGGTTTTGATTAAAAAAATATGCAAAGAAAGATGATTCTGAAAGCTAGAGATGGGTCTGAACTCTGATTGCAGAGTTGAACTTCAGCTATTTGTCTGTGCTAAACTGTCTTCCTCTTTTCCTTCAAGGTGTGTGTCCTTTTCCTTCTCTCAAAATTAAAACATTATAACTAAGCAGAACAAGACAGAAAATCTCAGAAGAATAGATTTTGTCCCTCTTTCTGGTTTTAAACTTTTCCTAATAATGTTCTTTTTCTTGTATCAGAAAATAGTAAACAAGACTGGTGAGGAAACACTACTTTCCTGTGTCATTCCTGCACCCCAAGCTACCCTGAAAAATTTGATAAATACTTTCATCAGAAAGGACCAAACCCAGTATTTCTTTTCCATTCAGTGAAAATGCTAAAAAAAAAAAATTCAAAGCAAATTGAGATTAGAGTGAAATTTAGTACCACGCTAAAAAGCTGCTTTATGTTGGTTAAATGTTTGCACAAAAAGTGACATTTGCTGTGATGCTGTACGGTTGTCACAAGCTGCTAACCACTTTGAAGTGGAGCAGCACATAATGGATCAAATTCTCTACAGAGCCCAGTGCCAGAGTTTCAAGTGCCTGGCATCTCGCATTTAGTCCAGCTTCTCTGAAGTGGTCAGCATCCAGCAGCTTCTATTGTGACAATAAGTGGCAAGATGTTTTGCAAAAGAGCTTAGCTACCAAGCTGCTGAATTCTTCTGAAAAATCTGGTCCAGGATGGTAATGAAGGCAGTTTCAGCTGGTTTGATTGAACCAGCTGTTGAATCACAGTGGATTCCTTGAACTTTTTGTTACAACATGCTTCCACTGCAAAATGGTGCCCCCTCATCCAACGAACAGGTAGTTGGTACGTCCTGCTTCCAATGGTACCATTTTATCATTCCAAAAATACAGATCTGTCCTTCTTTTTCTTCCATTCCATTTGCTCAGGCTCAGCCTCAATCCCTGCTGTTTACATACAGAACAGTTTCTTCCCATGGTTCAAGGTTGAACCAGTAATATTGAGAGGACAATATTCCTCCCTTTTAGTTTCTTACCTATGCTGAAATACATATATGCATATATATATTATATATAATATATTATTATTCAGCATAATATATAATTATTCAGCATATGTATTATATATATATGCTGAAAGATGAGCACTATTCAAGTTGCAGGTGTTGGACTCTGCTAGAAAGATTAGTCCATGCACACACTTCATACTGAGATGTACATGCAATATGTCTGCGCCATGAAAAGATTATGGGAAGCTCTAGAACTACAAAGAAACAGGAACCTTGCAGGTACCACAGGAAATTTTTTGTTAATATCTTGTATAAACAATATAGAACAATATAGAAGTAGCCTCTGGCTTTCAGAGGCATTTGAAATCAAAAGGAATTAGATACCCCTATCAGCACTGGCTGTAGAAGCCTTATTTTATCCAGTTCAGTAAACCTTGGCCTCACCTTCTTTACGCTCCAAATATCAATTCAAAAGTGCAAAATAAGTTAAGCAATTGCCTCTGCTATCCACACTGCTTATCACTACTCTGTGGGTGTGACCATCCAACCAAATTCCTTATCCATCCATCAAATCCATCTCTCTCCAATTAGAGGCCTTACAGAAGTAAAGATAGATTACATCTATAGCCCTTCTCTTGTCCCTTATAGAAGGGTTGGTTTGTGTTTACAAAGCACATTTAGGAGTTCACAGATGTGCTGACAAAGGTATGTGAAAAAGTGTCTTCTGCAGTGAGACTGTCAAGAGGCCATATAGGACAACTGGATTGAATGTCATATAATATGTGACATGCTTCAGTGGTTAGAAGTCAAAGCCTTCCTTAACCAGTTTCTCTGGAGGACCTCAGAGTGAAATAGCTGCCCAGTTTGCATGGGGTACCACCACTGCACACACAACAGGCTTGTTAGCCATCCAGGGCACTTGCTTTCCTCCAACAAAGCACTTAGTAAATCACTAGAATATCCTGAATGCCTGTTGTCTTTCCTATGTGGCATTGCGGAGTTTCCAAAACAGTTAATCTTGAACATGTTATGAAGAACTTCTGTAGGTGTCCCTGCAGATATATTGCCACGTTAACTTCTGGCAGAGAAGAACAAGTAATTACTGTCTAAACATTGGTAATTCAGAGCAGCACAGCACAAATTGTTCATGTTCCCAATATATTTTTGGGTTTGGAAGGTATGTTTTTCTTGCCAATAGATCCTAAAATTTCAAGCAAGTATGAAATATCATGTTTATAATTACTTAAACCTGAATTTTTTTTTTCATTGCAGGCATTCCTTGGTGTCCTAGCTGCATAGAAATAATGGAAAATAAGCCAGCTTGTGATGGGAGCTCTCTACTGGTGTTCACACAGAGTTAAACAGTTTCTGGCTGCTGGTAGGTTCAGCAAGTGTAAGTGTAGAAAAGCATTTTCTGCAAGAATAATTACCAGGAGTTAGGGCTCATTTTGCTTAGAAGTCTCTCTTGCCTGAAAGAGGCATTTTTTTTTTCCCACAGCCAGCTTGGATATTTCTCCTTCTCTTGCCCTGCAGAGGAGTTAACTGCCTGAAAAGATAACTTTTTCGCAGACAACCTTGGAGGTCCCACAAAGCAAGGCTAGGCAAAGCATTAAGGCCCAGAGAGGGGAAAAGCAGTGCATTCTTTCCTGTCTGATGTGCACATCATTATGTTTAGTGTTCTTGCCGTTAGAAACACATTTTCCTAAATCCTTCCACTACCTGGCATTTTAGGGGTATCTGTGTTATCTTTCTTCACAGCAAGGAATACTATACTTTTGTATAATCCTCCCTTCCAGTTACTGTGATCACGCATATGGAGGTCACCTCCTGTCCAAAACGCAGCAGCTACTGAGAACACCTAGACACTATTTAACTGTAAGATATACTACTAGTTAAGCAGGGTTAGCTTAGAATTCCAAGCTTTATCTGAAAAGATGCCTAACTACTATCAGTAGTGGATTTTCATCTTCCTTCCTGAATGATGCAGTCTCTGTTTCTAATTCTGAAACAATGATGTTGTTGCTTTTATTTCTCATTAGTGAAAGGCTACAGGAGGAGTACAAGATAAATGACTTCAGCACAACCTCACTCAGTATCTACAGAAATGGCAGCTGTTACCTTATACAAAACAATATTTTTCTCTGAGATGCTCATTCTACATTCACCAGCAATAGAGATAAGGACATTTACAGTTTCCCAAGTACCTTATCTTTATTTCTAGACATTCTTAGTGAATATATAAAGCACCACTGCTAGTCATGAAACAGAGAGAGGAAAAAACCCCTTCACAAAGCTTAAAGATGCACTACAGCCAGCTTTGAAAGAGACAGCAAGGGGGTATGGCAGCAGGCCAACTCTTCCAAAACAAGCTCTGATTCCTATCCAGACATATGCTTCACAAAGAGTGAAACTGCCAAACAGGTATTGATAACAGAGGAATTATTTTTGCATACTTTTTTTTTTTTTAAAGAGATTAATATCTGCCGCTAAAGAGAACCTGACTATTAACAGGAACTTTAATGCACCAGCCATGCAGAAATCTCTGTGCTGTTGGTGAATAGTTATCAGACAGGACAAAAAATAGCTTGACTCATCCAGACAGTAATTCAAAGCAGCAAAATACATCTAATCCTACCCAAAAACCCATCATGCATTTTCCACGTGGAAACTACACGGCTCCCACAGAGAATATCTTGTTGTCCTAATAAGCACTTCTGAAGTTGCACTAGAAAAATCTCGCTTCCGCCAAGTCACACAGTATCAATGGACACATTGCTACTTATCAAACACATACATAGTTTTGTACAGCTTTGTATAGTTACATTGTTGCTAGTGATACAGTATAGCTAGGACCAGACCCAAGGAATGACTGAGCAATCTCTGTATGTGCAACAATCACAGCAAATGCCTGGGGTTGCCCAGTACCCGTCATGAGTATGAGTAAGCTTGTGCTGTACACAGTTGTCCTACATCCTGCAAAACATTCATCTGGTTTATAGCAACAGCTTAAGCAAAAACTGATTTGGGTAAGACTTGTTCTCTTGGAGTCTCAGAAGTGCCTGCTTCAGAGTGCACTGAAGATGTTATCCTGCTCCAGTATAATCGGTCCTATTTTATGAACTTGGGTGAAGCACCCAAGCTGATTCTAAATGTATGCATGTAACTCTGACTATTGTCCATCACACAGTATCCAGACAAGATGAGAACAAGTCACCCACTTTTCATTGTCCCGATGTTTCTAATGACGAATAGATTGTCTGCTAAGTGGAAAGGAAGGATTGTCAATTTCTGAACCAAGAGGATTTCTCACATCATAAACATGATGGGTGATTACAATTTAAACCAGAGGATATATCTCCCTTTTCTTTTAAGTTAGAGATCAGTGAAATAGCTTGGACAACATAAAATCTGATTTCCTCTGAAGCCTGGATGTGGCCTTAGAAGAGAATTAGATGTAATAAAATAACTAGTTAGATCCCATTTGAAAACTTCAAAGAAAAAGAAACACCACAGGCCATATTTTTCAAAAACTGCCTGCCTGAACAGCGAGAGGAAAACTGTGTAAGCACCACCTCATATACAAAATATGCACTGATGTGTGTGAAAAAGGATACTGCCATAGTCGACCACCATTTCTCCTCAGGCAGTTGTACATTCCCTTAAAAAACCAGGTCTTGTACAGACAGAAGGTAATCAAAGCCATTTGGAAGAACATCGAGGTTATCTAACTTTGAAAACATATCCCTAAACAACATACTCTGCCTGAAGAGGACTGTAATGCTCTACCAACATGCAGAACTGTTGCCAATATTAGTATTCAGGCTGGTTCAAATATCTGTACAATGCTTGATTTTAAATACATTCATTTCTGAGCATCCAAATGGAACCAGTGACTTTTGTAAGGCAGATTTTTAGTAATCTGGTTTTCAAAAGAGCCCTGGAGGATGTCTCCTGCTAGACCTCTCTCACTGTAGATGATTTTGGAAAGGTAAAGCATGTTTCTTAATTATTTTCTCTGTACCATAGCTCTTTCTACAATGCTTCCTGGCAGGAGGAGTGTCATGGTGTAGTTTCCAGGTATTGCAGAGTGATTAAATAAAATCTCTTGGAAAAAATCAGTTTGACAGCATCAGGCCCTAGACTACAGTTATGCCTACTGCAAAAAAAGGGGAGAGAAGCAAAAATCATTTTAGTGCATCTCTCCACCATGCTCAGCGGTCTCAGCATGAGAATAAAAATTCTCCAGGGAGCCTGAGGTGAGCTGGCTGATGCCCACTGACAAACCATTCTAGGCCACAACCCTCCCAAGACCCCTGAGGAGCTGCTGCCTGCCCTGGGCATACATCAAGGGAAAATGGGTCAGGAGGATGGGTGTGAAGCCGGCTGAGCAGCCCAGAGGCTCCAGCCCAAGATTTTGCCAGTCAGCTTTATTACAAACGTTTGTGGGTCCCAATGAGAACACTTCAAAACACTAGAGCTCACACTGCAGGCAGCAACTGCAGAGTGCAGGGCTTATTTATTTATTTATTGTTATTTATTGACTGAAAATGAATTTGTTTCTACACTTCTTAAATGGAGGTGGGGCTGGGAGCGTCTGTGTGTGTGTGTGTGTGACAAATAGCGGGTGGGGTTGGGATGTGGAGGTGGGGCGGGAGCTACATGTTATGAGAAACTACTACTTTTCCCATGCAGTGGAAGGAGCTATTTTTCCATCAGAGAAAGAGAGGAGCATGCTGAACTGGTGCACGCAAAGCCACAGCACCAGTTCCTGCAGACTAGGTCAACAAGATGACTTTTTTAAAACTCAGGAGTCAGTTAGAGTACTCAAGAAAGTGAGGAACAAGTAGCACAGATATGTTGTCCAAGCTTCCCTGCACAGCTCTGCCATCGCAGTACATCTTAGCCCTGTCCTGCAATAACCTTGTTATCCTAGGCCCTGGGGAGATTCTTCTGTAATTTTCCCATAATTTGATTTCTTGTATGGACTTTCCTATAACCTGCCTCACCAAAGCATGGTCAGGGTCTCTCATCATTGAGCCTTTATATCTTTCCATGGTGTTTGTCAGATTGAGCACTGGTATTATTTCAGATATTCAGATATTTTTTTCAGATGCAAAGAGAGGCTCTGCCCCAGGGCCACCCTGGAAACCTGGACAAAACTGGGAAGAAGTGGGTTCTGGGTGCAGGCAGGGATGCAGCTGAGAGGATCCTGGCAGTGGTGTCAGGATGCATGAAAGTTGACCTGAAATTAACAGTGCCACAACTTTATGAAAGCCATATGGGTGCAAGCTAGCGCATCCCAAACCCTGACAAGTAGAAGGACAGGAACATCCTTTGTTTGGTCCATTTTCAAATCCTATGGACTTGAGGTCCAAAGGTCCAAAAGATCAGTGGTCTATAGATGGAATATGTGGCAACACCATCTTTCAGCAGCAGTGACACCTGTCCAAACAATGATCTCTCAAAAGTACTAAATATCTGTAAAATTCTGAGGTTCTGCTCTTGTGTTTGCTAGTCCACATGTGTCAAACTTCTGTCCTCTTTGAGTTTTTGAAGTTTATAAATGCAGCAATATCATCCATGAACTGGAAAGCCAAAAATAAATTTAAAAAATAACCAAAGTTTTGTTTGTGCATCTCTGAAAACCAAGACTCCAACCTTGATCTAAACCAGACAGTTTCTCTCTTTCCCCTCACATGCCTTGCATTTAAAGAAAATTGGAAGGGAAAAGACTCCATCAGTTTCTGAGTCTGTAAACTTTCCCCTCCCTAATACCCGAGACAAGACTTAAAGAAGAACCAGTCTGGAGCAGAACATGAAAAACCTTCTGAAAAAATGACTAGAGGCCTGATGCTGTCACTGTCCCATGTTTATTTTTCTTTCTTTGATGTCTGATGTCAAAGAGAAAATAATGTCATCTGCTGGAAATTCAAACATGTTTGCATTTTGAGGTAATTAGAATTAATGTTGGAGGGCAAAACTAACACCGAGCCACTCCAGTCTTTCCCATGTGAGGAAAACATTCCGTAATGACTTACATTTAATCTAGGAGCTGGCAGACAGTCAAGGGCAGTCCAGATTCAGGCAAGAGGGTAATATTTCAAAAGAATTTTCTTTAAAAAAAAAATTAGAAAATATAAAGAAATAAAATAAAATAGAATAAAATAAAAGAAGCTATCTATATGTGCTGTAATTTACAAATTATGGCAGCCTGACTGTGCTGCTCCAATTCCAGAAGGGAACTCAACTCTGTTGAAACTCAATGGCTGACAAGGGTGTAAATCAGTAATGGCAGCCCTGCTTCAAGACCACCACTGCTTCTTAAGTACTCAGCACCCACAATTGCAGCCAGATTTTCTAAGGCGATCAAGCCCCCATTCACATTCAAACAAGGGCCAGATTTTTATAAGTGCTTAGCACGCAGTCTCTCTCCATTGTGACATTAATGGCAACACACTGAGCTCTTTCGGAAAACTGGTCATACATGTTTGTTTTGGACCATATCTCGTCACCCTTACACATGTTGAGTAGCATCTTACTTAGTGAAGAATCCTACTAAACAATGCCTCTCTTTGTGAGTATGGCTGAAAAAGGACTCTCTCTCAAAAGAAACTTGCAAGATGTTGTTCAATGCCCCACTGGATGGCTATTACATCCTATGGCTATGGTTACGGTTACTACCAAGCTATGAAAACTTGGTCTGAAAATAATCAAACTGAATTGAGCAGGTATGGGTTAAAGCTTGTCTTATGAGAAACAATTTGATCCTCATAGGGCAAACAGAAAAAAAAACCCCAAACACGTTATTTCTGGACTGAGGACTTTCATTTGAATTACTCAGCTGTCTTCAGGAGTTAAAAATAGAAAAGCAACCTTTTCCCGTTCAAAGAAAATAAATGGCTACACTTATCTGTGTGGGTAATTCAAAGCAGCTGAACTCCAAGAGCTGATATCATCCACACAGCTAGTCCTTACTACCGAGGAGTAGCTTCTTAGCAGCATTTGACATATTAGAAGAAAATTACATTATTAAGTATTACTCTGATTCAAGTATAATGCAGATTGTTGCAACATTCAAAGGCAGGTTATTTGCGCTAGAACTAGGGAACAGGTTAAAGCATTAAAAAACCAAAAAGAAAAGCTTTTCCTTTCACATGGGTTGATTCTGAATCTATTGACATAAACTGAGTTAAAAACAGAACAAATGGTGTATTTTTCCTTCTGCAACTCTGCAGAAGTGCATACCCTGGCCTTTGGCATTGCACAGCTGTTGTGGCAACCCAAATGACTGCAAGTATGGCTAATGCACTCACATGGTGTGCCTTGTGCTGCACTTCCACTTCATCACTTCCCCAAGACCCATGGGAACTTCACTGTTCAACAATTATTTTCCCCTGCACTGTTAATGAATTTCTCTTTTTCTGCTCTTTCTGATGGGTCATGTGGTCCAACAGATAAATATGAAAGAGAAATGACACAGAATAATTTCTGCTGGCTGGCCTGAGTCTCACTCAGCAAACTTAGACAGAATGACTGTGTGTGAAAAGAAAAAGAGACAAAGTGGTGAAGGAGCTGTTCTCAGAGTGCCTCTTGCGCAACTGTCTGTGGTCATATCATGACCCTCCTCAAACTTCTTGTCTGTGCAGCTGTAGCCCTGGTCTTACATTGGTGTAGTTCAGTGAGGTTACTTTTACTCTGTAAAACTACCATGGCATGGGGAATTGTTGTGGAAGTAGGCGGATATTACATGCTGTCATCCTGAGTGATGTCTTTCCAGCCCCTCCACCATGCCATTGCAGCACATCCTTCTATTGACGTCTACTTGACAGCCAACTAGCATTTGCAAAGGCAACAATTCAGCTGAAAGAATTTGCAATGTCTTTCTGAACAGAAAATAACACTTTAAAAACCATTTTTAGTTCACGTTTCATCAAAACAGCCTATAGAAAAATGAAATCCCAAACTCTGATTGTAATCCAGATCATCAGTCTTTTTAAGCCTGCAAAGCTGAAAGTAGATACCTCTTATATTTGCAACATATTTTCTTTATTTAACTATGGCCAAGAAAAGTAAAGCAATAGCATACTGTCCTTTTCAGATTTACATTGGCCCATGCAAACAACTCCAAAGAAAATTTCCCTAATCTGCAACTGCCTCCAGGCCTGGACCTAACCAGGCCATTTTCCATGTTACAAGATAAAAGCATGCTTAGCACAAGGCTATTCCTGTGAATGTCAAGGCCATACAAATTCCTGGGCCCTGAGTGCTGCCTACACATCAGATGTGCTCCAGCTACAGCTAAGCAGGAGGCTAGAAGAGGAGGGCTATGGAATTAATTTCTTGCTGTTTTCTCCAGCCTTGAACTTCTCTGCTTCTTCCCATCTTCCATACCCTGTTCAACTTCCCCCATTTTACTCTCTGTCCTTCCAAATGTGGGGTTGCTTGCTGGGGGCAATATCAATTTAAGTACCTCTAGGAAGAGCTGAGTGCCGATCAAGAGCTGGTGGGGAATTGCATATACATGTTAAACCAAGATGGGAGCTCTTCTTTTGGAATAGCATTTGCCCATTGTCCCCAGCCACACATTCTCAGGAAAAGCTGATGACTAATGGTAGGAAATGGATTGTCAGGAAGCAAGTTCTGACACAAAGGAAAGACGGCACAACTCAAAGTCTTTCAATCTTTTTTATCTGCAAAAAAATGTTTCCCTTTGTGTACTTCTTTTCTAAGAACAGTGCTGCTATCACAGCCTGCCTGCTGCTCGATGCTCTTTCCCTAGCTTGCTACCTCCTCATGTTCTCCATTGCTTCTCTTCTTTGTTTCCTTTTTTCTACTCCTTTTGCTTTTTCTTCCTCCACCTTCATTTAATTTAAAGCGGCCAGGGTTTGCACAGCAAGGATAGGGTGAGATTAACCAGGTTTGGAAAATTTGCCTTTGCTGTGCACACATGCTCTGTTTTCCTTCCTCCACTCCCGGTGTAGAAAAATATGTCCGAAACTGCTGTGAAGTTCCTCAGTGAAGAGCTGGCACAAAGCTCCCCAGCCAGAGCAGTGCCATGCCTTTGTCTTGCACAGAAACCCACACACAGCTTACAACAAACAGAATGCCAACTGCTAATAGGAATAAAAAATGCTTCCCCAAATAACATGCTAGCACTTTAGTTAAAGAAAAAAAAGATAAATGTAAAAAGATATCACAAAAATCACCAGTCTTTCATTGTTTAATGTAGATATATTGTATCCATTTCACTTCATTTGGTGTGAAGCCGTGGTAAGTCCATTAAAGCTGAAGGAGTTGCATCTGCCCAGAACAGGGGTGAGCCAGATCAAAATAAGATCCATTACATCTATTGCTATAATACCATCACCTTCCATATGGTACCACAACTAGGCCGTATGCTGAAATGATTGTTGCCTAAAATCTGTTCATCCCAAAATCTACATCAGTCTTAGACTCTCTTATACCAAGAGATGTACCTCCCAGTGTCCCACGAAGACAGAGACATTTGTCATAGAGCTTCTTGAAAGCTGAGAGTGTGTTACAGAGGATTCATCACCCAACTTTGCCTACTTCTGAACACAGAAGCTCAGATCAGGCTCTGGCAAATAGCAGAGCTGAATTTCCTTAGTATAGTCTATGTGGCCTTGGTCCTTTGCAAGCAGTACACTGAAGATATGGTCCTTCGTTCTTGTTAACTCACTCATCACTTTCTCAGATATGCATGTGAGGTTTACTCCTCTGAAGTAAAAGGTTTCCAGCTTCTTCCTCTTCTCTATTACAAATAGTCACTGCATGGACCTTCTAGCCCTGGTTAACAACTGCTATACTTAACTATTTAGAAAATATAACTGTGCCAGTATCCCACCTATTATTTCATACTTCACTTCCTTTAGGTGGGCACACTGGTGTCCCACTACTTTACTGAATATGAGTTTCTTCCAAGTCCCTCCAACCCTAGAGTCTTCAACCCTGATCATAACCTTACATCCCTGCAGGTAGAGTGTTAGAAACAGGAATCTTCGAATGACCAACATGTATTTATCTGATCTCAAATTCTCTTTCACTGGCATTCAGCTTTCATACATGGTATCCAAATAGCAGCATTTATTGTGGACTTATCCTCATGTTCTCTCTCACCTTTATCTACTGTCATGACCCAATTAATTTCTCATTTAAATCTCACTTTCTTGGGCGAAGGGGTTTGTTTGCTTGTTTGTTTCTCAGTCTTGTGGAGTGAGCTGCAGCAGATTCCTCTTTAATCACACATCATAACTGAACTTTTATTTCTCCTCCACTTTACTTTCCAAATGAGACTGCCACACCTGTTAAAACTGCCAGTTTAAATGTTTGACCTAATGGGCACAGGGATTTGCTACTGTTTTTCTTGCACTTTTTGCCTCACTGAAATGTCTTTATATTTTTTCTAATCAAGTTCTTCACTTTTAAAATATCAAATCTAAATTGCCAGTGATCAATGCTATCCAGTGTAGCATGAACATTCACTGTCTGTATTAACTCCTGCTTTTTCCTTAGGGGTAAACTGAACCTCCCCCAAACTATGCATAAAAAATGAATGGCTTTAAATAGCAGTCATCTGTGGTATTAATCAAGTTTCTTCTTAAAACCATCCCAGATGTGCCACTCAACCAGCTTATACTGGTTTCTGTAAGAACACCCACTGTTATTATTGTACCAACAGATTTTGCAACTTCCTTAATTTCTTTTAACACATGAAGGTCTCAAGCTGAGATCTTTTGCAGCAATGAGGGTGTGCTAACAGCAGAGAGTTGCATAAATCTGTGCAGCAGTTCTAGTGGACCATGAAGGCTGCAGGTACTGTGTGGACAAGGGCAGGATTACTTTAAATAGGTTGCAAGCTCTGTAATGTAGCTGACCATTTTCTTTAGCCTAGTAGCTACTAGAAACAGGACAGAGGAGCAGGAGGTAAGCTTGGCCTTACACAGCTGTATAGGTATGTGAACACAGATTGTATGAACCCAACTGCACTTGCCCAATTCCTTCTTTTACATAGTCCGGGGGTCAAGAAATGTGTCAGGAAACCTGTTAGAAAAGGCAAGAGGATGGGCAAGGATCCACAGTCGTCTATACCAAAACAATGAGGAAAAGTGGTGTTTGGAAGAGGACGAGGATACTATAAAAGAGCTCTCCATCTGGGCTATTTGGGGTATTCTGAGCATTTTTCTTTCCATCATCCTCAGGCAGTGGGAAATTACTACGCCTTGTGTGAGTGGAGAGAAAACAACTAGGCAGTCTCCATTTTAGTATGCAGGAGACAGGTGGGTCCCATTGCCAGGTATCTCCATTCTGGCAATGCTTCGGGCATGTGCTGTGCATTCAAATTCTACACTGCATGGTCCAAGGATTATTAGGGCAGTACTCCCCCCTGATACAAATCCCCACAGTTGTCTTTTGGATTCTTTGATAAAAGTAGTCTCCTAACTGCTTTGAACCAATGCTCCTGGATGCAAAAGTACAGATATGTATCAGCATGCATTCTTGATATATGTTTTTATTGGCTTTGTTAAGCTTTAAAATTTGAGATTTACACATTGAAATCAAAATGGTAAAGGCAAAGTTTGAGGAAGGCCCAGTGAAATGATAGCCTACATAGCTGAAAGTCTTTGTTCTGCTGGTGTTTTTCAGACATATCCCTAATACAAATATCAAACTCAGCCCTATGACATTACAGAAATTCAATGACAGGTTTTTTATGCAATGGAAATATTTTTGTAGAGACTTACATTTTATTTGGGAACTGGCTATCTGTTACAAGCAGCAATTCAAGTCAAAGCAATGGAGTAGTATTTCAAAAATGATGAGAGCAAAACAAATAATCACATGAATAGTATTATATTGAAAAACATGTGATCCTCAGTAATTTGTGGTTTTTGGTCCCTGGTGCTAAAACTGTACTGTGTCTTTAATCAAGCTATTTATGCAAAATTCTCTGAAGGTCACAATAGATTCGGGCAGAAGCTTTTTGATGCAGAAATGCAGATGAACTAGCTATGGTCCATTGTTCTGATTAGAAATCACTGTTTTCTTCAGACTAATACTGCGTTTGATTCCACTGTAAAATACTGGTATTTATACCTTGCATATCCTCAAACTGCTTTGCATAGTGCCACAAAAATCAGATTACTCTCTTCCTCTCTCTAATGTGGATGTGGAAACAAGCCTTCTCTTTCCATCACCATGCCTTCTGAAAACATTACATTGTACTTACAGCATTTATTTATTTTTTGGCAGCCAGCCAGAGAAGAAAAGAATAATCCTGTTTCAAAAATACTCCTCCCTGTGAATTGGATTATGTTGTAATCTCTTCTGGATCTACCCCAGGCCTGTTTGCTTTCTGGGGTAGAGTGACAACATTCTGGATGGTCTGCAGGACTGGGTGGAGGGAGTGGACCACCAGGAGACTAAGATACAGCCCAGGTTTCTCTCCCACTCCTTAATTTTACAGCCACAAGGAAAAAGCTGTACACAGAGTGGTCTTTGTCCATCTGGGAAACACACGCTCACCCAGGTTGCTGTGTCTCATGAGGTCATGGTGCAGGACACTGTGAAATGGTTTGCAATACTGGCAAAGTGGTGATGCCAGCCCTGCATGGCACAAATGGTGTGGGGTAGGCATCAAGTGATTTGAGGGCATTTCTACTCCATAAGCGTTACTCAAAACTGCCAGCCAGGGTGTAAGACATTGGTGCCATACCTCACTGCCATGGGGCAGTGCACTTCCCAGCACTTCTGAAAAGGTTTGTTGTGGCTTTTCTCCCTGCAGGGCCATGGCTTGTGCTGTTTTGTTGCCATTTTACATTGCTCTTTGCCTGCAAACTCCTACTCTCCTTTATTTTCTTCTTCCCGAGTGGTCTCTGTGGCCACTCCATCTGACTTTGTGGTGAATTGGGAATCGCTGGTGTTCTGGAAACCTGATCACCATGTCTCTGGCTGCAGCATAGGGACCAGAACTCTCTTCAACTTAAATTGAGGGCAACTTGATGACAAACTGAAGGGACTTCAGAGAGAGGAAAAAATGAGCCAAGGCTTAGATGTGGGCTGAAGGAAAATGAAGGGAATGGGCTTTTTACATATCTTGGCTGAATGATATCTAATTTGGGTATGATAATTCCCTGTAAGTCTTAGGAGGATATAAACACTTAAGAGGCAAAGGGATTGATTAGGACCAGAGAAGGAAGTATAAATGGAATTAATGAGATGAAACAGCAGGAAAATTTATGCTTTAGAGTAAAATTTCCTATTATTGAGATCTACTACAATGTGGGGTAGGATTCCAAGGAGAAGCAATGGAAACCCTATTGCTTAAGTTATTTCAGAGAAGACCAGATAAAACACTCAAGAACACACTTAGGGAACAATTCTACAGTGACAGGAGGATGGAAAAGATGATCTAATAGCAGCTCTTTCTATTTTAATTTATATGGTGACCTTATATTTGAGAGGGATTTTTTTGAGCTGCCAACCAGTCATCAGTAAAAGGAGGATGCTAAAAAGTTCCTTCTGGCTTTCCATAATAGTCCCATATTTCCCTACTTTCCAAGCCCTGTCTATTACACATATACACTGCAGACCTGATGATTTATAGCAGAAACGTCATCCTTCAGTCATCCAGTTCTGCTGAGTTACTGCAAGGTCTCTGAACAGTGGTTATCTTGTGTGCCATATGAGCTAGAACATCACAGCACAACACAGTCAGATGATTCAGTATTAATTTCCTGGCTTTGAAAAATTGAAAAGTCAAATCATCAGTGTCATTTTAAAACCATTTCTTTCTCTTATTACCTTTTCTTCACATACTCAGGCAGTTGTGTAGAATAACTTTTGGAAAATCTTTTTAAATAGAGTCCTATTAGAAGAAAGGCAGAACCAGGCATTTTTCAGTAAAAAGAGGAAGGGTGGAAGACTCTTTGTACTGCAAAAGGTACCATAAAAGAAAGTAAAGTCTCACTGAAAACACTTCTATACCATTCACTTTGTAATACATACCATTTTATATCGCATGAGCTCTATTGTTTTTGGTTGCTTCACCTCATATACATGAGTGAGACTCTCATTTCAACAAGGGAGGGCAATGAAGGTTCCCTGAATTTTTAGCATAATTTGACTTGTGAAGTAATAGCACAGATTGCCTGGAAAGGTGGGGGATAGAAGTTGAGGTCCTGCTAGAAATGACATAGATAAAGCCCATCCTGATTGAGATGAAGATAGTTTCTTTTCAGCCTATTTTCCTTTATTGCCTCTCTACAAATTTTCCAGACATGTATCTGCCAAAATATGTGCAGATACATATAGCTCAGCTAAATCCAAACATCAGTAGAGTCTAAGGTCAAAATAGATTGCTGAGTTTATCTTTTCCAGTGTTTCTGAACGTTTTCCAAACCATGATCTCATATGACTACAGTGCAGAACAACAGGTCTTTACCCTCTTCTTGACTGAACAGAAGATTGAGAACGAAGGCTGTAGTTCAGCACCCAAATAGAACCGTACACACCAACTCCCAGAGCAGATAGGAGCACAGCTGCATGACTGAAGTGTGCAAACAGCCATGACGCACAGACAGGACACAAGGTATGCAAAGAGAGGGACCCAAGGTCTGATGGCTGCCACATACTAAGTTAATTGCTTGTAGAAGGTGACTGATTTTCACAGACTCGTACTAATGTATGCTAACACTGTTCATAGTCTCATGCTAGCATATACCATAGCTAATGCTGACTTCATTAAAACTCTCTGGTCAATGAAAGCAATTATGTGTTGTCTAGTGGTTGTACTGGAAGACAGGAAAGGATTTGATTCAGAGCTAGCTGTGCTACTGACTCATCGTTTACCCTTCAAGTAAGTCATTTGACCTTTTTGTAGTTCGTTCAATCTGGCTGAAAAATTGTGCAGGAAGGAGGGAAAATCACTATTCTTACTGAAAACCACAGACGGAATCTGAGATGAATTTTCCTAGGGTAAGAAAGTAAGAGACAATATCAGAGTGAGAGTCGGGATCAGAACCTCCCTGGCCTTTTCCACTCAGGACGTCTGGTAGTATCATCATTATCACAGCAGAAAATAATTTACTTCAAGTATTACTTCTAGCTCAAAAACCAAAAGGAAATATCCGGTGCCTGTGCCAGGTACACTCAGCTCCTGAATAGACTGAAGAACTAATCTGAAAGTATTTAATAACTTTTGACTTCTCTACATGGATCATATTTAATGGATATAAATAACAAGAGCAAAAAACTGGAACAGAGATGGATTTATATTACTAATATTTTTTTAGTAGTATTTTTAAAATTTTTTTCTGATGGGAAAATGGAAAAAAAGTAGGGGCTTAAAAATACCTTTTTTTCCTTGTGTTATGCTTTCTGTCAGATTTTGTACTATAGAGACCTAAAGAACATTTTTTGGCAAAATACCAAGCTAAATACAAAGTGATGTAGCTCCTAATAATGGAAAGAAAGTTGTGGTGGGAAAGTGTCTAGAGCAGATTTGTAGACAGAAGGTCCCAGAATTGGCTGCAGAAACAATTCCTTTTTCAGAATGTCTTCCTCATTTTGAAAATATAAATAGCTCTAATTAAATGCCCCAACCTTTTTCTTTTAGTATGAGTAGGAATTGGAGTTATAAGAGATTGATTTTTGTCCAGTACTGCCTTAAAGTGTTGAAAACAATAATTACCTGTAAGGGAAACTGAAATTCAGTGGGGGCTGAATTTGTGGTTCTGGGTATCTTGAAAATACCTTTGGTTTTGTGAGAAACCTCTACTAGGCCTATGAAATCAGAGCTCTTCTGGATTTCAGGAACATTAGAACTAGTGTGAAAGACCCTCAATCTGACAAACTGCTCATACTAAGAACTACCACATGAATGATACTACCGAAGGCACATCCAAACATACAGTGCCATTCAATGTACTTCTGCATACTGGGTCTCAAGGGGATAATTGAATCAAAACCCACAAGCACTCCATAATGAGGGAATTATATGCAAACTGCCAAAGTTTAGTGGGGCTATTTGATTCAGGCATTGTGAATTTTCAGGTCTGAGACAGTCTCTAGTGGAAATGCCACCTGTTTCAAATATGATACCAGGTGAAATATTGAGATCTGATGGCAAAAAAACTTTGACTTGATTGTAGAAATACCATTGGAAGTGTGACCTTAGTATTGTAGCTATCATACTGCTGACCTATCAGTCATTTATCAAGGGGCCTAGAAAGCGACCAGCCTTATGAAAAAATGGTTGTATATTTTCATGGATCCAAATTTTTCGTTTAGTTCTTCTAAACTTCTTTTCAGAAATCTGAAGAAGTATCTAGCTCTTTTCTGGTCTAGATATTGGGCTTATCGGAGCTTTTACATTAATAAGATCCAGTAACTATGACAACATTACACAATAGGTGTCACTAGTGGGGAGAAGCTGGAACACGGAGATGGATTTTATTCATCAGAAGTTTTATTGTTATAAAATGTGATACAGATAGGGATATTTTTATGAGTCCCAGGGATACCACATCTCCATCAGCGTTGTGAGAAGAAAAGAAGACTCTCAACTTTATTTTCCATTAGATGGTAAAACATGACCAAGAGGCTCTTTGTGGGCTTCTATGTATTAATCACTACCACTGAACTGCTATGTTAAAAGACACAGAGGACATAACAGACAATAGAGGTCTGGCAAGATTTCAGAGTAAACAAATCTGAACTGAAACCTTAGACTTCTTTGAACTCAGATCTGACCTTGTCCTAAACTGGATTTACATCCAGAAATTATTCTCTTGGTTTATACACAGAAAGTCAAAGTTGTACTTCTAGACACGAAACACTGTAAATTCTGATGTTCTGAAATAAAGAAACACATCTGTATCACCTGGAAAGTTAAAAATATTTGCAAGTAGAGTTTGATAGGAATTGTCAGCATTGTAGGCATGTTTCATCTGTTAGTTTCAAAAGTTTTGCTTTCAATCTGTGCAGATAGTTTGTGTTTAAAATTCCCCTGTTACTTCTTGTGTGTAGGAGATAATTATTTCCCAAGTGGCTATTTTTTCTCATATGATGCAATGTGGAGGGGAATATTGTCTCTCTCACACATGTTTTTACCTTGTTAATAAATTAACTTCGTACATTCAGATGTAGTGGTATCATTAACTTCAAGGAATTAACAATTTAGTCATAAATACAAGTGCAACATGACCACAAGCTTGCATTTACAGCAATGTTGCATAAATTACTTTACATTGCAACAAGCAAAAGCAAATAAGCTAAGTCCAACAGGAAAAATGTAACAAACTTTTCTTTTTCCTCTGTGTTGGGCTAGTCACATGCAAGCTAGCTCCATACTGGCTTGAATGCAATGGATGCATGGCAATTATGTGTTAGGAAAATATTTTATAATTCTTTGTGCTTGGACAACTTTAGAGTAAAGAAAAAAATAAATGTACCTGCACATATGAGAATGTAGCCTTGCTCTCAACTTGAAGTCCAGGCATTAAAATGAAGAATTTATCTCCAGAAGACGAAGCAGCAAGATTAACTTTCAAGTTAACATAGATAATCTAGCATCATATGAGTGCTGTCTAAAACACAGTGCAGTGAGAAGCCCTAAAATGGCCTGTGGCATGCCAAATCAGATTGTTCTCTGTCATCATGACCCTACATTTCTTATACAATACTGTGGTTGCTATTCTTTTCATCTACAGAATGCTGTGGAATAACTGAACCAGCTGTTGCTGGGTTTTGCTCTTTCCTGTTCTCCATCTGAAAACATTCCCACCTCTCATTAAGGTAGGATAAGGCAAGTGTTTCTAAGAACGTCTCTTTCCCTATTCTCCTTCATCCTGGAGCTCATCAAAATCCACTAAAGCTAAGTTTCTCTTCTGTTTCATTTGTAGTAGTTCATCAAGTTGTCAGATAATTTTTAAGTCATCTTTCTAGAAGCCTGCTGTGACCATATCAGTTACTATGCTTCAGAACCATAGTTCTCAATATTATATGCTCTTGTAATTATATATATGATGTGCTATAAAACTTTTATTTAAAGTTCCTGCTGTTATAATGACAAAAAAGGGGGCAAAGTGAGAAAGAAATGAGAAAACATGGCAGGTAAGGCAGACCGAAATAGTCTGATATGAAATTGTGATGAATGGAGATGCAGTCTGCAGTAATTTGTGAGATTCTAGTTCCTAATATGTGAAATTGTTCATACAAATATCTTTGGATAGCTAGAAAAAAACTCATTGATTTGTCTTGGCAAATTCAGGAATGAAGCTTGTAATATTCTGCACTATTTCAAAATAAAATAGAATGAATGAAGGCCAGCCTTTCAAATTACAAGGCCAGTTTTCTCAACCAGTGGTAAACAAGAGTGGTATGGTGACAGCCTGGCATCTCACAATCTGCCAGAATTACAGCATAATGCTCTTCTGATTGGAAACTGCAGTGGGGAATATCCTAGTTTCTCTTTTTTGGTGTAAAGCACCCATTTCTTGCTAGATGATTCATAAGATCATAGAATCATAGACTGGTTTGGGTTGGAAGGGACCTTAAAAATCACCTAGTTCAAATCCCACTGCTTTGAGCAGAAACAACTTTCACTAAACCAGATTGCTCAGATCTCCATGCAACCTGGTCTGGAACACTTCCAGGGATGGGATATCTGCAACTTCTCTGAGAAATCTGTTGCAGAGCCTTACCACCTCCACAGTGAAGAATTTCTTCCTAATATCTAGTATAAATATACTATATTTCACTTTAAAACCATTTGCCCCTTGTCCTATCATGACATGCTTTCATGAAAAGTCCCTCTATATTTGTCTTCTAGTCTCTCTTCAGATACTGGAAGACTGCAATAAGGTGAGCCCAAAGCCTTCTCTTTTCCAGGCGAAACAGTCCAAATTCTCTCACCTTTTCCTCGTAAGAGAGCTGTTTCATCCCTTTAATGATCTTGTTAGCTCCTCCTCCTGTCTTGCCCCATTGTCCTCCCTCTCTCCCTCCCTCCCTCCCTTCCTCCCTCCCTTCCTTTTCCAATTTGAAAAATACTTCTATCTCTGGAATGTGGGAAGTGTTCCCACATGTGTGGTATAACACAGTGGAGGACAAATCAAAGTACTTTGAAGCTGAATACATTTTTGTGCTTCTGAGACAAAGACTTGAGGCTTACTCTGTCTCCACCACTAGTGTTATAGCTAATCTTTGAGCAGTTTTCAGGCAGGTAAAAGTCTAATAAACAATTGAAACTCTGCTGCAAAATAAGTTTCTACCTTTGTCCCTATCTTAGTAAAAAATCCTCACCTTCACGGCAAATGGCACTGTTCTGGGATACAAGTTATTACTCTGATATCTATATAATCAATGATTGGTATTTTGTCATAAATTGCATCAACTGTGCATTTCCAAGAGGTTCACTTAAAAGAACCCAATCTTTAAGAATTATGCTTCATCTCTGTTCCTAAAAAGGAAGCTATCTTCTACCATCCCACCATTCTCAACCTTTCCTTAAATTGGAAAAACAGTCCTCAAATATATCACCTTGGCAAAAAGCAGCACTCTGATTAAATCCTGATGTTGGATGGAAGTAATTTTCAGCATGACCTTGAGGGTTAGACATGGGCAGAATAAAAAGGGGAGATTCCTGAATTTCTACACAAACATGTAAATATACTTGGAAGGTCCCAAGAAATTAAACTGAGAAGTTGGGTTGCTGCTAATCACAATATCACTACAGTGGCATTTTTAGTGATTTATTTATTTCTTAAAAATCCCCCTAAAGAATAAATACCAGAAAACTCTTGGGGAGCTTTACAGGTCAACAGAATAGATGATTTCCAATAAGGTTTAAAAAAATTTGTCTGAAACAGCTGTTCAGCTGGCATATCCAGCTGACAGAATGGTACAGCATAAGCTGTTGGTACTGATGTGGGTTAGACTCATGAACAATTTCAAACCTGTGCCAATAAAAGATTTATCATGCAATGCCATGTCTTCTCTCCTCTCTACTCTGACCAACCAAAGTAAAATCAAAATTAATCAGTAAATTACTTTAACCTCGGTAGGGTTTGTCATTAATTTGTGGTTTCTCATTTCCCACATCCCCATCACTGCATAAAACTTCCCTTTTCACAGACGGTTCACTGTTTACATGATAAACCTACTCCCTGCGTTACCCTTCTGGACTTGAATTACTCAGGTGTGAGAGCTTCAGTACATCTCACTTCCTAACCAGCCCCTTGAAAGCTCCTTGATGACAATGCTTGGTGATCACAACAGGCAGTGAGTACTAATATTGCAGTACAGTGAATTTCCCCCCCACCAATGAGGCATAGCATTCAGTTTCTCCAGCTCTTCTTCTCATTCCTGGAAACCTACTGGAAAAAGCCACTGTGGAGGTAAATGGACTATATTGGCACAGAGACATCACCCACATCTCAAAAGAACTGACTGAAGAGAATAGGGCTCTTGCCCTGAGACTAGCAATGCTAGAAGAGAAAAATGTATTAAAGTGTGTGTGTGTGTTATCTGGAATCTCACCAAAGAGAATGGCATTCCTCTGGGGGTTTAACTGGGACAATTGACTCGAGTTGCTGGCACTGTGGGTGTGCCTGCAGGAAAAGACTTCATGAGAATGCTCACCCTTGCCTTGCCACCCCTGGTTCCCAGTACCCTTGTGAATACACAAAATGATGGTTTGTATCCGACAGGCACAGCCCGTCTGAAAGTGGCAGTCTGCACCCCAAAGCACAGCAACAAATCCAATTACCCATTATCTCCCACTGGCACAGGGATGTCTGCCAGTGAGACAGTAGAGGGTAGGTAATTCTGTCTCTTTTTCTTTCTTTCTTAACTATGTAAAACATCTCAAGCAGAAGTCTCAGAAATCAGATTTCTAGACTACCTGACATAACATACATCACTTAGTTGATTATGTTTGCTGTGAAAAAATACAGTCCACCAAGTCACTTATTCTATGAGGACTTGCTAAAGATAAACCCTAGTGAGGCACATGTGAGCACCAGAAATGGCCCTGTCCCATCAGTCCTTCCTATGCAATAAACCTCATCACCTCAAAGGTCTTTTTGCAGTCTTTCCAGAATTACTTCTGTTAATCGATTTACAAGGTCCAGAAGATAAACATCTACCAGCAACTTTGGATATACTTATCATTTTACTCCAGCACAGGATTCAACCTATCTACAAAATCAGAGGGTTTTATACTGTAGTCACCATTTAGCAAGTTAATTTTTATGTTCCTCACAATTAATTAACTAAACAGTAAGAGCCAGGACCCAGTCTCAGATCCAGGGACACCATCTGTCACAACCTGGCTCAGTCTCATTGTGTAAGGTCACCAGTCTGCTGTGAGTGGGCTCAATCCGTGGGGTCCCACCTGCTTAAAACATAGACATTTCTGAGTCAAATGTGCTCTCCTTGCACTCCCCACAGCCCCAGAACTCCTACAATTCCTTTCCAGGGAGGTGAAACCCTGCAGGACTGCCAGCCTCTCCCCATGTGCTGCCCGGGGCTCAGGCACACTTCTTGGAAAGTCATCTGGGGCTTCAAGGGAGCATTTCCACACTTCTAGTTTAAGTCCCCCCTCAACCCCGCTGCCATCCCTTCCCTCCCCTCAGAACAACGTGATGGGAAAGCAAAGGTCAAAGTTTAATCAGAAGAATGTCTGAACCACAGACATGGTACTCTTAAAAGGACTTGGAAAAAAAGGCAAAGTCCCTGCTTAGTCACCCCTTCAGTGAATGCAAGGGCCAGGATAAGCCCATCCTTGTTTTCCACACATTCTCACACAGAACCCACACATGTTCAGCTGCTGCCCATTGCAGTGCCCCCACCAGGAATCCTTGGCACTTTTTCCTCCACTTTTCTGTATTAAAAAAGAAAAAGTCCCTTTCAAAGGCCAGTACCTGGAACATGATCAGCATACTTAGCCCCAGTTTTGCATCGAGGTGATTTTGTACAACTACTGCCTAGAAAGGCCACCAAGTATAATTCTAAGGCAGAGTCAATCCAGCGAACTGTCTAAGTGATGTCTAGATGTGTGTTCAGGAAAACACAAAATAAAATCATTCTATCAAATACACACTTAGCTCTCTGGGAGAAGGTTCCGTGTTGAGGCACTGTCTTGAGATGCAATGTCATGGAGCAGGGGGGGTCACTGAAGATAAGGATCCTTCTTCTTATTTGTAGAGCAATGTGCTCACAATGCACTGATTAAAGATTGTCAGGGCAAAGCCCTGGCATTAGAGAGCTCAAAGAAAGACCTCACTTTGATTTGACTGTATTTAAAGTTTTGGTCATGGGCCATAAACACTACAAGAGTGTGCCTACAGATAAATGTGTTTTCTGGATTTCACTCTGGGTACTTATTAAATTATAAGATCAGCATGAGGATCTTTATACTCGTTTTGATACATCTGAATTTTTGTATTTATTTCTGAAGCCAGTTAACTGCCTGGAAGTGTTCTAGACAAAAAACAATGAAGATATTAAATGATCCTAAAGGATTTTCTGTGATGAGAAATAAAAAGCTAGTGTCTCACCTACCTACAGAAAAATAAGTTCTTTAGAAAAAGAAATTCTCTGCCTTTTATGCTGTGTTGAATTTAAACATACTTCTGAAATGCAAATATTACATAATGAGAATGAAGCTGAAATGGACATTATGAATACTACAGAAATAAAACTGAATTTTAATGATTTTTTTACCACATAAAGCAAAATGGACAACTCCTATGTACAATCACCTAAACAATAATTATGAATGCACTTGTCTTTGTATAGCCGCATGTGCATCTATGTATTTTTAGTAATAAATTTGAAAGGTGAGAATAGAAAATAAGAAGATAGAGATTTAGGATGGCTCAAGGAAAAGTGGAGGAAATTAAACCTTCCTCAGAGCTAAGAAAATGAGTATTTATCCATGCACCTTAAATTCAGAGGTTTCACCGAATATTCTGAATAGGATGTGACTCACAAGGATCATCAAGTCAAACTATAATCCAAATACTTTGTGTTAATGTGAAATTAAAAATGGAAGATATACATATAGATAGAGAAGCTGTATATTTTTTTTCTGCCTTTACATATAAGGAAAAAAAGATACAAAGTTTTTGATTAATTAGGGACTTCAGGTGACTCCACTTTAGAATACCAAATTTTACTTACTATAACAGCACCTAGAATGCTGACAGCTACTTACTTAGCATTAAAAATAGGCCCTTTTTAGTGTCTCAAGTTCAGCACCCCAAGGATGCAGTTGGAAAAGTTAGATAGAGGACCAGATGTGTGAATTATCTAATTTCCATTGATGTAAATGGGAGTTAAATGCCTAAAGAAGGAATGATATGCCTCTTTGGTGCAACCTAGTTTTTAATGGATTCAACAGACTTAAAACTTGCGCCAAAGACTTAGAGCTTACAGAATTTTTCAACCATAATCTCCAGGAGCCAATGAATAAATAAAAGAGTCTGCTGTCATTCAGCATGACAGTCTAATGTTTTTAGACTTTTGAAAGGTGGCTTAAGCTATACAACATTTCTCATATCTGCTACCTAGGGGAGAATTGTGTGTGCAACGTCATGTTTTAATTTAGCCAAGGTTTGGCAATATACTGTCAGGCACAGCACCGTGGAGGGGAATAGCTGAAGAGATTTTCATGTGGATCCTTGCTCGGTTTAGACAGAATTTGCTTTTAAGGCCAGAATGAACTTGGATCAAAATGTAGACTATTCTTCAGCAACCCACCATGGATTTGAATATGTCTTACTGGGATTTTTCCCCTCTCCTGTCAGTCAGAGGATCACTTGGACCTATTCCTTCTGTGCATAGGAATACCAATCTTTCTGCATTGCTTTTGATGATATAAGAAAAAAAGATCCCATGAGTTTTGAAGACTGAAATGAAGCAGAAACCTATTTCTGCTGGCTGCAATGCAAGTACACAGAGATAGCCCAAAGAGCAAGCTGTGTTTTTTCTAAATTTGTGATCCTACAATTTGAGAAACCTAGACAGACTTTCAAGTCATTAGTTTGGCAACACCTCTACTTCAACAGAAGCAGAGGGAGATGTGACTCACTTCCCAATGACCACTACCTCTTAACAGTTGAAGATAAATTACAGCCCAGTCTCTGAGCCAGCAAGATACTTGTCTATCAGCTCAAGTATACCAGGCCTTATGAAGAAAAGGTGATGCCACCTCAGTGTATGCAGCAGTCCTGTTATTTTCCCTTGAGATATTCCATCATCTAGTATGATGGAACAAATATCCAATTCTAAATTTATCAGCAATCTACAGTTTTGTAGCAGCTAGGGAGAAAGAAGGAAAAACCTTTTATGTACATAATCAGGCAATGCATTTTCCTTCCTTCCTTCCTTCCTTCCTTCCTTCCTTCCTTCCTTCCTTCCTTCCTTCCTTCCTTCCTTCCTTCCTTCCTTC
>VXBA01003290.1:238415-261774 GCA_013399895.1 Serilophus lunatus | reverse complement strand
CAGGGGGGTTGTGGTGGCCCGCGGCGCGCGCACAGCACCGGGCGCAGCCGCCGCCGCTTCAGCCGCAGCACCGGCACCGCCGCGCCCGCCTCGTCCTCCTCTTCCTCCTTCTTCCTCTCTCCTTCCTCTCCTTCCTTCCTCTCCTTCCTTTCTCTCTTTTCTTTCCTTTTTTTTTTTTCCTTAAATTTTCCCAGGCAGAAGCATGGTTCTTATTTATGCAAAAGCATCCTGTTTGAATTTAAGATTTTCTGTGGTTACTTGCTGTTCATTATTATCTGTTCTCAAACTAGTCAAGATGGGAATAATTTCTGATGAGTGACCAACAAGGACAATAAAACAAATGAGGAGAGAAGATGTATGGGGAATCCTTGCATGGTGTGGTTGATGTTATGATCTGTATTTGAAATGGGACAGGATATGGAAGGTCTACCAGCACTTTTGAGAAAATCAGTTAAATAGTAGGACATCTGCAGGGCAAATATATCCATGTGGCCTTTTTAGGGCTGCTACTCATTACTGCTCAAATTAAAATGTGTGCATCATGAAATAATCTGGGTAATCTTATGGTCTAGCTGTTATAGATGATGTATTTTGTGCTTTTCTTTGAATGGATAATATAGATTTTTAATCAGACATGCATCATAACAGCAATTATTTGATTCCTCCTTTGGAAAATATTTCTATCTGTGTATTTTAAGTGATTTTTAACAAATTTAGCAAAATGTTCTTAATACAACACCTAAAGTTTGAATTTCTTAAAGTTTGCAAAAAAATCATTGTAAATACTGACCATCCAGAAACTCAACAAACTGCTGTGAAAACAGCAGGGCTTGCAGAATATTCCGGCTTTTGTTTCTGCTTCAGTCATGGACACTTTTTGTTCTTCAGCATATGTAGAGCCTCTTCAGCTCATAGAGACTTGTAGTGCACTAAAGGGCGTTACTAGAGAAGTATGCTGGAAGAGTTATACTGCATTGCCTCTTGGTTTTTGTACATATAAATCAACCTTAGATCATAAAACACAACCTGCAATAACAATCACAAATATTTAATAAATTTCTGACTAGTTTTAAAACCTGTTCAAATACTTTGTACCACCCACAAAAACATTTGTAATAAATTGCAAAGCAATAAAAATCACATAACACATAATTACTGGCATTATTCTATACTCCTTTTTTTTTTTTTTTTTTTTTTAGTGGGAGGAGCTGGATGGAGAGAGGAAGAGGCTGGGTTTAAGGAAAAAAAAGAAACTTTGATTGTGCTTCCTGAGCTAATTCATTATATGACTTTTTAAATAATAAATTTTAAGCAGTGTTAAATACAGAAAAGGGCTTTTTCAAACATCTCACAAGTACTGCTTCCAAATGAGTCATTACTCTTCAGTAGGATTCTCTTAAGCATTAAAAGAACCAAAATCTATTTTCATTGAAATCAGTGGCAAACTCTCACTGACTTCAGCAGAGGATTGATCCAGCAGACTTTCTAGAGTAAGTGATGGAAAAATTAGGAAAGGTGGTAGGGATTTTTTTCTAATAAATCTGCAAGAATTCTTTCAATTCTATTTCTACAGCTTTCAGCACATGTTATCCTTCTCCCAGTTTGCGCATTGCAACATGAATGTGCATGCAGCATGAATGTGTAAATGGCTTAAATATATACAAACACTAAATACATATTTATGTTTGCACTAATGTTAATTCCTGCCTTCTTATCTAGCTTATGCTGGACTTAGAATAGTTGTGCGTTAGTTCATTTTACCAAGAAGTAGGTTACTGGCCACTGTAAGGCTATTCTGTTGTGCCTCAATTAAAAAAAAAGAAAGCCAATTCTATCAAGCAAGGAAGAGATCAGCAAAAGAACAGAACATCTGTTTTCAAGTGAAAATATCACCTTTTGTGCTTAAAATAAGGACTAAGCTGATTGGAATACAATGTTTGCAATACACCAAAAGTCACTTAGAAACATCAATCTTTTTTTTTTTTTTTTTGTGATTAAAATCTAGCAAGCTTAATTCCAATGAGAAGTCCCAGGACCTTAGGAACTTGCATGCCTCTCAGAAAAAGACTCACAGTCTTCCAGATATATTACATGTTAGCATTTAGATATTTGAAGTAAATTACCTATTCATTATTTTAAAAGAAATGGGCTATAAGCTTTATTTTTCAGATTAATTCCTTGTTGAAATTTATTTATTCCAAATAGATTTACTGATAATTATTACTTACCAAAGATACTACAAAATTAAAATAATTTTTTTTAAGGAACTTAAATAATCAGATCAAAAGTACAGTGTAGGAGACATCTAAAATTCTCTAAGGATTTACAGGCACCCAAAGTTAAAAATAGTGCCTCAGAAACTGAATACAATGCAATGGGAGCTGCAAGACAGAGCTCAGTGCTTTTGGAAATATTCTCACTGTCTCTAACCTGGATTCTGTTTTGCCCAGAGTTTTCTAGGGTTTAAGCAAACCAAAGTAGATCATGCTTAATTTTCTAATTATATATAATGTGCTTATGCATACATACATATATATATATAGAGAGAGAGAGTGAGAGACAGAGAGGCAGAGACAGAGAGAGAATTTTTTACTATCACAAAGAAATGGCTTTCACACACACATAAATTGGAGAAGTTTCTAAAGCATTATCTTGCAAGGTCTTGTCACTGGGCAGGTTATATTACAAATGGGATTTGAGAAGGAACTGCTGGTACTATGAGGAGTGGGTAAAAATGCCTTACAGGCCTAGTCCTGAATATTCATCTTGGCTCTTTCTGCACAAGTGGCATGCAGCCCTTGGGGTGTGGTGATGTTACTGAGTGGAATAGAAAAAGGCAGGAAGTAAGACCAGGTACTGAACCTTGTTGTGAATGTCTTTGTCCCTGGCAGATGTCCCAGGATCTCTATGGCTCTCGGAAAGACTTCCACTCGCTTTGGAGACTAAACTGACAGCTCATTTGAAGGGAAGTAAACTGTCTTTACTTCCCTAAAAATAGGATTAAAAAGACCTCAGCATGTGGAACTGTGCAGTTTCCTACCTCCTTCTTTTTCTGAACTAGAGCATTTTCATCTTTAAATGAATGCTTTGAAAAATTCAGTTAAAAAAAGGTAAAGCATGCAATTAGAAAAACGTCTGTTTCAATACTGCTGAAATGCTTTTCCTGTCTCTTACTTAAAATCTTGCAGGTGAAAAATGCAAGAAAAACATTTTGGGGCATTTCTACAGGCAGTCACAAGATCAAGTAAGACATATTGTGGATGAAGGGAATTGGCCTCTGCCAACTGCAGCAGCTGAGTTTGAAAGTTACGTTCTTCCACCAAGTACTTTTCCCATTGTTAACATGTGTACCAAGGCATTTGGGGGATGATATGCATGCGCTGCACACAGACAGTCACGGGATTAAGCAGAGCCACTCAGAATAAATTAGCCTCAGTGTTAGTCACACAAACCTGGTATGCAAAGAAATGGGAAGTATTGGCCTCAGCATAATGGTTATGTTCATCTTTTAACAATAAACATTGTATGTATATATGAGAAATGTAGATCATTCTGGGATTACCAATGAGCAAGCAATGGATTGACAGTGTGGTGAAAAAAAGAAAAAACCCTCTGTTGAATGGTATTAATAAAAACATGGAACAAAATTTTTAACAGACTGAGACAGAGGAAGCAAACTGGAATTTAGTGCACACTTGAGATGCAAGATTAATGCTCCCAGAGCAAAAACATTGAGTCCAAATGTCTGAGCTAGTAAAGGTATATTTAGACACCTAAGCAAATATGGGCAGATCTGCTCTGTTGCAGAGCACCTGTCCTTTCCAGTGAAATCAGGAACACAAGTCTGAAATCTGTGAATATGAAATGGAATAAAAAATGGGGAGAGCAAAAGCTACATCAGCAGATGCACTGGTCTTTGCCATAATAGTGTCCTGCAGATGTTACAGAGACGAAAGCAATTTTCCACAATAGATGATACATTCAATATATATACAATTAAAGTAATGGGAAACAAAATGAGAAATGGGGTCATGCTCATCTGCTCTTTTGAAGATGTTTTTTCCATAGAAAGAAGCAGCTGAATACGACTGTCATTTAGCTACATCAAAACAACATAACATGTGTGAATGAGAGAATCCTGGCACATTAATTGGCAGTGTAGCTGGTAATGTGCTGTGTGCTGGACACTGATGCCTCATTTCTCTCCACCTCCCCCCTCATACTTTTCACTTCTTAATAAGAAAAGTAAACTCAAGAGAAGGCTTTTAGAACACAAATAGATACAGTTCCCTAGACGGTAAATATGTGGGATGGGCACAACAGATTTTCTTCCACTGGGTATGGGAAGATGAACAAGTCACTGCAGAGTAAGCCAGTATGTTGGACTGACAGCACACAAGCTGCTCTATAATAATAATCTTTATACACCCTGCAGGACACTGCAATAAATGCAAAATACTTCACCTCTCAAAGGACTTGGATGGCTAAAAACACTCTATCTTCATGTGTCTAACGTATACTGAAATCCATGGGAATCTGGCATATGAGTGCTTTTGTAAACATTACTAGCTGTCCACCTGCAACTTTATGTACCAAAATTCCTTTGAAAAACCTGACCTTGGATCTCAGGAAGGTAATGAACCATTTTCATACTCATTTCATTTGATGCATGTAGCGCATGTAGGCCATTAGGAGAACTATTAACTTGCTTGCCACCATGGGAGTTTCTGGTCCTTGTGGCCTCTGCTGCTGGGGGAAAAGCAGGTGGCTCCTGGGGTGGGTGGAAAGGATCAGTGTCCTATTGCATTTGGCAATACAGCTCTTCTACATCCACCTGCATCAAGTCTTTCTGCCAAACTATGAGCCCTAGTTTTTTCCTGGTCCTGTTACATCTCCCAGAGTGCTGGTGGACTGGTAATATAGTAGACTGGAATTTCCTCAAGTTCATCTCTGAAATCTATATGCTCCAATTGTACCTAAAGGGGCCAGATTTCCAAGGCTGAGCAACTCTGGCTGAGGTCAGGGAACTGAAAGTCAGTCCAACAGAAACTTTGGGATGTGAACCTGAGTGAGATGTGAGGGTTCAATCCTTCTCCTTTCACAGTAAGACCACTGCTGTGGGAGTTGTGGACCCCTGATTCTCTGTGGAGTCAGCTCTTTGTTAATGTTTCCTCTTGCTCTTTTTCCCAAATGACAGCAGTGGTGATGGCCTGTAAGCCTTCCCTTTTGAGCAGTGAGGAATACCTAGTGAAACTACAGACACATCAGCACAGATGGGATGACTGGCCCACATTGTTTTCAGGCAGTGGCTAAGAGAGCTCTCATAAACAGTATACGTGTATATAAACAAGTGTAAGAGTCTTTGTTCAGGAATGACAAATTTGGAGAGCAGTTAGCATTGGCAAAGGGGCATTCAGAAGTCTGAAATTAGTGTGTTTTCTACTGCAATTATACTTTGCCATTATATTGTGCCTCATCTAGCTCTGACATTGCTCTCTAACACCATGTGCTTCATAGTATTAATATAATAAAAATTGTAAATGCTGCATAAATCAAAGGCTTCATAGGTATTGAAAGAACTTATAATTTCCATTCTGAAATAGAAACATAGGACATTGAAAGATATGACCTTAAAATTTATTTGTTACTTTTTATTTTTGCAGCATTATTAAATATGTTGGTATTGGGTCTTATACATTTAAACTCCATTATTTACAGATCCAGTTAAACCTTAGATTAAATATGTAGAAACAATAACAACAAAATAATATAACTAAACCCACTTAAATAGTCAACACTGTATTGAAGGTCCTTTAATTTCTCCTTTAAAAATATGAACAAAGTTAGTATTATTCTACACATACCAAAAAATGATGATGCAAAGAAGTATTGCATAGGTTATTTAAGCTTGAGCCATACTGGGGTCATGAAATGCTTCATTTAATTTGAGGGTTTGAGAAGCCTGAGTGCAAGCAGATAGTAGCTAAGTTAAGGGCCTTATAGCCTTTCCTATTACCAAAGGAATTTTCTCTCTAAGCATTTTGGCACAGATAAGGAAAAAACTCTCCTGTCTCCCGTCTCTTAAGCCTGCACTTTAGTCACACATCCATTCCCTCCCTATCTATGTGAAAGCTAGAAGACCACAGCGTCTGGCAAAATATTTAATGATAACAATACTAAAACATTTCCCACTGACTGGGGGAACTACAGAAGTAACATATAGTGTGTGTAGGCCTCTGTCCAGGAATAATAAACTATAGGCTTCAGTCTGATGGTGAAAAAGAGCTCAGATAGCAGTGAAACAAATACATTTATCCTTATAAGACTGAAAGATAGCTGTGCTGGGCCAAATATTAAGTGATAATTACTAGGGATAAGAAAACCCTGTGGAGCTGGAGGTTTTGTAAGCAGCTCAGGCTTTTAATGTGTTTTGGAGTTAGAGTTTTATAAAATCATAGGCTTAGGGAAAAAAATTGGAGAGAGTTGGAAAACTCATAGCTCTCCTCTTTCTTTTCCTACTCCACTGCTTCTGTTGAAAAAAACTGTAATGGTCATGTAGGTCCCCCAAGGAGGGTGAAAACATGAGTATTACCTCCAACCTCTAAATCTTGGGCACCTTGCAGGAGACTTCCACATGCATACCCAAACAGCTCAGAGGGAGTGTTTTTTCCTCAGCTGAGCACAAGGAATGACCCAAAACCCTCACTGTTTTCAAGCCTCTCAGTTTCATCACACCCATAATAACTGATGTTTCTCTCTCAAGGTCTCATCTTCTGCAACTAGCTTATTACATAGGAATCTTTTTATTCTTTCAGGAAAAAGAAAGAAAAGATAAAGAAATTAAAGTAAAATCTACATTCTATATCTCCTGAAAGCTGGCCTGAGTCATGACTTTTCCACTCAAGTGGTTTGCAATGATGATTCTACTACACGTTGTAACAAACTATGATGCACCAGTAAGCACATCAGAAAAAACAGTCTCTCAGTCCTTGTTTAGCTTATTGAGCCCTAAGTAGAGAAGGAAAGAAATAAGAAATTGTGCTGGCAGAGGCAGCAGCAGCAGCAGCTGGGAGCAGGAAGTTACTGCTCTACAGAGATATCCAGCTGTCTCAGCAGACAACTCCATCATGCCAGCTGTTTGCTGTCACCCACTGTTACCTAGCTTCACCTCTTCTAATTTGAGGCCACAACTTCAAACCTCATGGCTGTTACTGCAGCTTCATTGCATAGTGTCAAAAGATAGTGATCTTAAGCTGGAGGGGCAAATGGTGTGTAAAGAATTGAGAATATACATATTTTTAAGAGGTAATTTAGACAGCTGCAAAAAATAAGTCATGTAAATCATCACATGGGGAGATACGCAGGCTTCTATCCTTCCAAAATTTCTTGTCTTCATTTGCTATGAAAAAAAAATCAGCCTAGTTTCGCAAGTGGATGCTTTATTCTTTGTTCAGAGAGAAGAAAATGAAAGAAACCCAGGCTTCCTCTGCCACAGACAAGACTTTGCCATCAAATCTGAAATGTGGCAGCAGCAAAGGTACAAATGTAAAGTGCCATAAGATAGCAATACTCAAGGTATATGCCACTATAAAGAAATTGCAGACTGGCTTTTCTCTTAAGCAATGAAGACTTTTTTTTTAAAGAACATTGCTTTTCTTGAAGAGCTTAACAAGAAAGTTTCATACTATTGGCATGGCCAGAAACTCTTTGCTCAGAGTTGCAACTGAGTATTTTGGCATCTGTACTTCTTTTGTCTGTAAACATCCTCCATTTACTCTACATGCAGTTTATATTCCTGGGCATCAGTGGCTGCAGTGGCAGCAGCAGCCAAAGACTTGGGCATAATACTTTTACTCCATTTTCCCCACTTGCACTGCTCTTGCTCTGCTCCATGGTGAAATCACCATCCAAAAAAGAAATGACTAGGAGTTAGTGACTTCTGAAAACAGATCTCTCAAGGCAAACAAATGTAGCAGTGATCTTATTATAGAGAGGACACTCTGCCATTACTTGTCACATCCAGAAATTAACAAATTTGAGGACTACACTTTATGTCCATGGCAGAATTGGTTCCTAGGAGAACTGGAAGAATGGGAGGAATGGGAGAGCCTTCCAGAAGTTGGGGTGTGCAGTTGTGAGAGGTAGGATCTATTGATAATATGGTATTTACTCTCTTAACTCAGTCAGAGACAAGAGTTTTTGGCCACTGCTAGGAATTCATACATTGTTAATTCAGGACTTCATGGCAGCTCAAATTGACATTTTGCCTCCTTTAAAAGGAAAACAAATCTAATCCTTTTAGAGTTCTGTTCCTCATTTCGAAAGTGTGTGAGTGGGTTTGAAATGAAACAAAATATGTCCACCTCTTCTCAGTAATGCCAAATTACAGAAATTGATTGGAGGAAGAAGCGATTGGAGAGCACATTGCATGAACTCTGCACAGATTTCATGAAAAAAACCTCTCTCTGTAAAATAATGCAGCTCAGAGACCAGTGAATTGAGCCTAGTCCCCTGAAACACCAGGCCAAATACACCACTACAGTATTGCTATTTTCAAAGCAAATGAAAGATGCAATGAATGCATTTATCAGAGATAAATATTCCAGTCTGTCAGTCTAAATTTTACTTGAACTGATACAAATTTGGTGTAGTGGTCTTTAAATCAATGATCTAATGTCAGCAGAAATTAAATTCAAGTCAGAACTAGAGTCTAGAAAAAAGCCCTCCACCACTCTGGTTTTTTTGCTCTCCCTCTGCCCCTCTCTGCTGTCCTGGACTGAATTAGAGAACTCAGCTGAATATATCTTGTCACTGAAAAAATAAGCTGAAAATTGCTTCTGCTGAGCTGTGTTAACCACAGGAACATAGCCTTTTAAGCCAAACAACAATAAGGAATTTGGAAGCAAAATTCTCCTATCTGAGGTCTTAACACCACCTGAAAAAAGAGCAAACCATACCAGTAATTCTTAGATTGCTTGAGTCTTTCTTTAGAGATACATAGAAAACATAAGAAACATAGAAACATATATTAAGTATGAGCCAGAGAAGAAAGTCTGGAGGAGGCACCAGGCTGTTTGCATTATGCAGTCATAGTGCTAGCTGGAGTTGACTTGCAGCATCTGTGAACAGGCTTCTCCTAATAAAGAGCCTGTTTAATGGAAGGATAATGAAATCCTACTATTTTATTAGCAAGGATAAGAGTTATGGGGAAGTGATGCTCACACTAAAGAAAGGTTCATGTTTTAGATGAGAACGAGGCAATCTTTATGAAGAGAAGCAATGTGACTCACTCCACAGGAAAGCTGGACTTCTAGACAAGTAATATTGTATAATCATTAAAACAGTACAAAGGAAAAATGGATACAGAATATGTAATTGATTGTAAGGATTAATAGGCAAGGCAAATACTTGTTTGTATCTCATATCTCATACTTTGGCTGGGAAATAAAGAAATAATAATTCTCATGACTTGAGGCAGTATGATACTGTGGACAGGTATTGGGGTTGAAATGGAGGTGGGGAAAGTATATTTGTTTTACCTGAAATCAAGAAGAGGGTAAGTTAGATATGTGAGTTACACAATGGAAAGTTCTGGTATCCAGATGTAACTCTGGAGAAAAAAGGATTTTCTAATCAGAAACAGCATTATTTGTGAGACATGATTTCGGTTTGCAGGAAAAAAATAACAAGAGAATCATCTCCTACCCTGAGGAAATGCATGCAAATGTCAATAGCACAGGAGCTGTCTAAGGGAAAAATCAGACCAGTGACAGCCATTAGTTTGCAGAACAGTAGGTAGATGCAAGATAAAGGAACCAATGACTCACGACACAATATATCTGAAAATCATGGATCATACTGTGGGAAAAACATGAAACATGAAAGACAGAAATTAACATTCTCAGCCACAAAATACAAGTGCAAGGTGTAACAAATCTTTCCCAGCATGCAGAGAAAGAAGAACAGCTTTCAGCAGATCAGGAGATTTGAAGAGCAATGGAGGCATTGGGATTTAAGGAAAGATTGGGAAAACTAGCATTACGGTTGGTGACAACATTAAGGTTTGTAAAAGAGCTTAATTTCATTGCCACATCCTGAAAGGCTCAAGTAGAAAGCTTGAACCGCCAGCACTGGCAAAAGGCTTACCGCTTGGGAGATAAGGGGCCAAAAAGCAACAGTATAGCTTTGGTCAAGTGTTAGAGATGAAAAACCCCATCATTATTGCTACATCCTTCAAGACTTGCAGGAACAGAATAAGGAAGGATGAAAGACAAAGATTATTTCTGAAACACCTTTATTTCTGACTACCCCTATAGTACCAGCTTAAACTTCAAAATGACACTGTCTGAAAAGACATGTTCAATCTTTTATTGCATGTCTTTCAAAGAAAAGTGAATTGTAATTAGTGTTCAAGGTTCAAGGAACACATTGAAGTCAGGGTTAGGATTTAGGTTAGCGTGATTTGCTCCTTGACTGTGAGCTCAGCTTGGCTAGGAAATTGACTTGATATGACAGGTGGGAGCAGCTTGTCGCTATAGCTGCATCTATGGCTGTTTCAGATCACTAATCACACTTGATAAAGCCATGTAGATTTTGGACTTAGGTACATGGAATTGGCCTTAAAAGGTCAAACCAACAGTCCACTTGGCTCTGAGAATGATCATGGGGAGATAGAGTATAAAACAGAGTAATCCTGATAATACACCACACATTCAGCAATAAATTTCATTTTCATTATGTTGTCTAGTCTCACCTCACCTTGAGCACATGTAAAACAGTATCCACAGGTCAGGCAGCAAAGTATTCTCTGCCTTAGTTATACAATCTGAAAAGAAAAAACTTCCTCAGCATTTTGAAACATGACTCTTTCTGAATTAAAATGATTAAGTTTGTATTGAATGAGACCGTGAACAAATGATCACCATTGATCCTTTCCATTCCGACAAAGATTTTGTAAACCCTTTTCATACTCCCCCTGTACATTCTCCTTTCCAGAACAGAAATGCCTAACTGCATTATAACTGGGCCTTGTATGGCCCAGTTCTGTTACATTTTTATTCATAAGCCAATACTCAGCTATTGAATTAGGTAAGAGCTCTTCAGGTTTCCAGATGGAAAGGAAGAGTTAGGTTGGGTTTGCTTTGGAAAAAGAGGTTAACATGCTACTGCCATATCCTATGAGGCTCACCACTGACAAAGTCTGTATCACTTGGGAGCTACTAAACTGCAGTTAAGTCTAGATTTTGAAGGGAAGTTCTGAAAGGCCTGTAAGGTTTGTCTGCATGGGCAGAATCAGATGTGGTTCATGGTTGTTCTGGAGAACAAGCCTAAGTTTGTTTTGGAATTCAGAAACCAGAAACAAAAGAGATAGGATTTCTGAGGCATCCAGCAGAGCATGAAGGATCAGGAAGAGTAATGGAATGAGGAAAAACCTATGCCATCCATGCCTTCAGCTTCAGAGGAACTTCTCGCAGATTAATTTTTATCTCTAACGTTGCATATACGTCAATAAATGGAATTGTTCCTGAACACTGGAAAACATTTTTCTACAGTATGAAATTACAGAAACAGGTGATTTGCTTCTGTCAAGCAACTCTAGGGCACACTTTGGTAGCTAGGATGTTGCAGCAAACACTCCCATTTCTCAATACAGATTTTGGTATGCCAGGTCTCCCAACAGCATGCCATGGTCAGCTGGAAGGAGGAGGCGGCAGTGGACAACTCAGTGTGGGCAGCTTCTGGGCACCCCTCACACCATCCTGAGACCTGAGGTACAGAGACCAAGAAAACCTTTGTCCATGACATTGTCTGTCCCTGTGTATTTCACAGACTTAAATTTCAAGCCCAGAGCTCTAGGGAGTGCCCGTTGAGTTTCCACATGTCCTGCTACTAGGGGACAGGTGAAATAGAAGCGTGTTTAGGTGTCTTATGAGAAAGGACAATAAAGTGAATAAGACAGTGTGAAGGAGTTAACTTGTCACTGACTGAAAAAAATGGTCTCCCATGACAACTTCAGCAGATCAAACTAGGAACCAGCTAGGAAGGACATCTTTACTCCCTATAGTATGCACAAGGAGCAGCTGCAGCAGCCAGTTACATGTTTCTCCCTGGTAGATATTTCTACACAGCCAGATGTCCATATGGTTTGCTTTAATAAACTTCACTTTCTTCTCCCAGCTGCTCTCTTGCTGCCTTGCTCAAGCACTTATGGAGATGCCTAGAAGCACCATGGCACAGACTACCAACACAACCAGTGTGTTTCTGGCCAAGTTTGGGATTACAGAGCAAGGAGCTGCCTTTCTTTTCAAATGTTGGAATGTCAAAAAAAGAGACTGAAGGATACAGCTTAAAAATGGAAATCTGAAATGTAAAAAATAATAAATTTCTATTGTAATATGTCGGATTATTTTACTGCCTTCAGGTTAGGGTTTGGGTCAGCACAAGGACTGCAATTTAGTACAAGGGATACTAGAATGAAACACAAACCTCCGACTCACAGGTGCTGGTAAATAAGGATGAATAAAGTAGTTATTAGTGTGGAGAAAGGGGGAGTGATTGATTTTTTTCTGTCTAGCCGATGACTGAACTCAGAATGAATACTATAGCTACGATCAGTTTTAACGAAAAGAAAACCAATAGGGCTTGTTCTAATATCAAACTTTGGATCTTCAAATAACTTCCCCTGAGTTGTAAGAATCTCTTTCAGATGCTTAGAATTTCTAGGAAAAGAAGAGAAAATATAAATTGAGGTTTATTTCTAAATCTTGCAAGTCTTGCTGTGATAAAGACGGAGTGATGTAGTTAACAGGAAAAATTAGTTCACAACTAATTCTTTTTTTTTTCTAATGCTTGTGATTTCTGTTTCAGAAAAGAAGAAGTAAAAATATTACTCTAGAATCTTACCAGTTGTGCCAGAGTCATCTGTTCATTTGACAGAAATTACTTTGACTTCTGTAAGGAGAAAAACCTCTTTTTCGGGGTTGAAAATGAGGGAAATAAAGTCTTTCAATAGTTTTATGCTTGTGCCCTGCAAATCATAACAGGATAGCTAGTAGGAAAAAAATAATTTCAATTCTTCAAGAGCCTGTCTTTTGGGGCAGAAGTAAGATGGAGAAGAAGAAGTCTAGAACTTCAGGGACTTTCTTCAGGGAATCAGCCAACAGGACCAACATGATAAGCAGCCTCCAGATCAAATAGTCTATGATTAATGTTATGGTTCACATGAATTGCAGATTGTTTAGTCCTATTTTAATCTAGTCACCTGACAAAGCTTCAGAAATTAGTCACAACTGGTTTTCCCCTACTAACTTCACGCAATATCTTACCCTTTTAGTGGCTGTAAGATTCAGGAACAAATCTAGCTTCACAGTTTTCATTGCCTAAACCCTACCCTGAAGAAGAAGTCTAAAGCCCATGACAGGGATTAGACTCATCACAGAATGAGTAAAGTTGGAAGGGACAACACTGAGTCATTTGGTCCAACTTCCCTGACCAAGAAGGATTAATTTAGAGCACATTGCACAGGACTACATCCAGGCAGGTTGTGGATATCTTCAGTGAGGGAGACTCCACACCCTTTAGGCAATCTGTTCCGGTGTTTGATCACTTGCATAGTAAAGAAGTTCTTCCTCATGTTCAGGTGAAACTTCCTGTGCATCTGTTTTTGCTCATTGTCCTGTTGCTTGGCATCACTGAGAAAAGCCTGGCTCCAATCTCTTGACATCCTTCCTTCAGATACTTTCATATATTGTTAAGATCCCCTCTCAGTCTTCTCCAGGCTAAACAGGACCAGCTCCCTCAGACTGTCTTCATAGGAGAGAGGCTCCAGTCCCTTATCATCTTTGTTGCCCTCCTCTGGATCCTCTCCAGGAGCTCCATGTCTCTCTTGTACTGAGGAGCCCAGAATTGGACACAGCACTGCGGGTGGGCCTCACTAGGGCTGAGTAGAGGGGCAGGATCACCTCCCTCAACCTGCTGGCAATGCTCTTCCTAATGCACCCCAGGATATCATTTGCCTTGCCCACAGGGCGTGCTGCTGCCTTACGGATACCAGGACCTCAAGGTCTTTCTCTGGAGAGCTACTTTCCATGAGGTTGGCCCCCACCCTGTACTGGTACATGGAATTGTATCTCCTCATATTTAGGACCCTGCATTTGCCTTTGATGAACTTCATTAGGCTCCTCTGCCCAACTCTCCAGCCTTTCCAGGTCTTGCTGAATGTCAGCACAGCACCCTGTTGTTGTAAGCCACTTGTCCCAGTTTTGCCTCAGCAGCAAATTTCCCAAGAACACACTCTACCCCTTCATCCAAGTCACTTATGCTAAACAATACTGAACAAATGGGAGTCAGTACTGAAGAGAATGGATACAGAGGATGGCAAAAAATTTTTTTAAGCAAACCCAATCCATAAAATGGATGTTATACTTTGAAGTTGTTCCCAGCTTAACATGACTGATTAATAAATAGCAAGCTGTCAGTGGACTGAGAACAAGCTGCACCTGCAGTGTCATCAGTGATCACCTAAGACCAGCACTGAAACAGACTGAGAAGTGTCTATTCCTCTACTGCCTGCTGGAGTAGGCTGATTTGCTTAATTTTAGTGTCACCATTCCACAAGTTCATTTTTGGCCAAGAACTGCCTGAAGATGTGTTTCTCCTGTCTTCCTCCCTCAGGAAAGAGAGGATTAAAGCACTCCAACCCCATTGGCTTCTCCTCCAAAAACACAACACTGCATGCTTTCAGTTCCATGTTTCAAGGTACAGGATCTCAGCTAAGCTGATGTTTAGTGTGCTTTGTTGACACTTCCTTCCTCAGTTGATATTCTCCAAACTGGAAGAAACATAAATAGTGATAATGAGAATGCAAACATAGCTGGAGAGCTTCCATTGCCACTTTAGTTCTGGAAGTCTGCATGCAAGCATATGAAACTTTAATCTCACCTGTTAAGACTGGTATTTTTCTTCATGTTTTATTATGAAGGAAAAAAAATCAATATTCTGGAGTTCACATTTTTTCAAGTTCAATATTGAACTTGACATGTAGCAAAGCTTTCTGTTAATTTTGGAAACGTGGAATTTCTCTGTAAATTAAGCGACAGAATTTCTCACTTTCTGAAGCTACCTGTAAACCTAAACTAAATTCTAACATCCAGAACAACTTGTATTCAAACCTAAATCAGGTGTCCTTTCTCCTTGACAGCATAGGGAAACTGCTGGGCTAGTTTTCACATTGATAGTAGCATGGACTGAGTAGTTTAGGTTATTACATAGCAGGTCCTATTATAGGATTGATGATTATCCATGTTCAAAGAGCAAATACTAAAGAAAGTACCAGAAGAGTTGTTACCTGTTCTTGGCCTCTCTATTAGCATTAAGACAACAGCAGCATTTGAAATAAGGAAAGTTTCTGAGCTGAAGATGAGAAAATACCTTTTTTATTATTTTGAAGTCCTCCAGACAAAGAGTGATGGAAGCTCAGCACAGCATGTAGTTTAGTAACTTGGCCACTTGTAAACAGTGTAGATTAGATCCCAGGTTTTGAAGACAAACTGTTTTTCTGTAGATCTCAAGGCTGAATAGGATTATTTCTATACAGGTACTAGACAAAGGATCATTTTAACATTAGGTATTTCAGATTCGATTTTTCATGCCAGTACTTTCAGATCTGAAGAATATGGCACCATTTGCCCAGGCTGCCTCTACATCTTTTCTATGTTTCCAGCCTTAGAAGATTCCTGATCCAGATCTTTTCCTTGCCTCATTGAAGAGGAAATGATTCAGTTGTAAAGCTAATTCATCAGTTCCTCATTTTCTACACCCAGATATACTCCTAATCATAATATTCCTGCCAGCTACTTTTAGTTGCATTTCTAACTATAATAACAACAGAAATTATCCTTACTCATCCAGACTTGCAGTCATGAGTCCATGGGCTAGCATGGAAATTTACAGCATTATTTACGCCATTATTTTTCAGTTTCTGAAGTCATCTACATCAAGTCTAACCAATCTAACTCTTAATTGTACCACAGCCTAAAGACACTTTTTTAACTCAGAATATGATATTAGTCTTCAGGTTACACTAAAAGTTAGGTTTAGGGCTCAAATTACTTCTGGGACAGCAAGGACTAAAGAGGTAGTTTTATTGTTGAGTATTGCATGACCTGTAGGACTAGAAGCTAGACTAACAGAGACAAATGGTTTGTGATTAATTCTCTTTCTTTTAGGGGTCTCTGGGCTATTAACCCCAATTTTAAGGTTAGGGTTCAGAAGATCTGGGTCATCAGAGCTAGATTTATTGCTGGATTCTGCAAAGCCCAGAGGGCTAGACTGATGGCTTGAACAAGAATGAACAAATGATTTGTGATTCGGGGCACTTAGGCATCAGTAGGCCATGGGAATAATGTAGCAAATGTTTCGCACAGATGCCAATTTTGGCCTCAGCGATGATTTGGACTGGTAGCAAGCAAATGATAAAGTTAAAGAAAGGTTTCTACAACATTATTAGATTAACAAACTTAACAGGCCTACTTCAGTAGGTTGGAAATACAACACTGTTAGATAAGAAATATAAAACTGGATTAATTTATCAGTTCACTAATTCTTATTCAGTGCAAATTTTCAGGAAGAAACAAATACATTCACATACACAAAACCATATTAGAATGCAAAGCCTGGTGTCACTGACAAGCCAACACACTAATAGTGGATCAGCAGAAATCATGCAACTAAATCAGATTTTTTCTCTTAGAAACAAGAATAATTACTTTGTTCAATATTCTCCAGCATAGAAAATCACATTTCAAGATGGCAGAAGACAAGCTGAAGCCAGAAATTACTTTCCATGCACAGCTCAAATTCTAGCCACGATAAAGTCACTCTAAGTAGTTTTATGAATTACATTAACCATTACAGACAAAAACCAGCAAAAAATAAACCAATGATCTACTGATCAAGAGAAAGCCTTCAAAGGAAAGTGGATGTGCATTACATAGAGGATTTCTGTAAAGATCTCTTCTACCCTAGTAAGGTGAGGGGTTACTACCAAAATTGCTGTGGGCAAAAGTACTCAGTGTCCTTGATGCCAGCATTGGCTTGAGGGGCCGAACTAGTCACCAAAGCTAGTCAAAGCTAGTCACTGGTCTGCAAAGCTGACAGCTCGGAGCACTGTTTCGAGCACTGGGCAGAATCACATTAAAGGCTTAAAAAGAAACCGTCATCCGAATGAGCTCTTTGGAATTCAAGGTGCTATCAGTTTACCTTTCAGTACTGGCTGGATATGAAATCCCAGTACAAACTGCCACAGGAGGAACCACTGTCCACTACACCTAAACAATTAGTAAATCTGGTCAACATACAGAGCAGGATACAAAAGCTGAGAAAAGTTACGGACTGGCTTCCATCTAAGGAATGATTAAATACAGTAAGGCTCTTCAACCTAGGGCAATACATGATGTCTGCAAAATCACAAGTGGCACATGCATGGTAAATGGGAAACAACTACACACTACTTCTAGTATACAAACCAGAGGGCATCAAGTGAAAAGCAGGAAGCATTTTTTAAGCAAATAAAAAGGTAGCTTTTAACTTCCTTAACTCACAGTAAAACCAGCTAAGCCCTTGCCATAGGATGTTGTGGGATACCACAAGTTAACTTGCATTTAAAAATTCACAAACGAATTCACAGAAGAAAAATCCATCAGAGCTATTAAAAAAAAGGCCCCATCTCTGGCTCAGGAATTGCCTGAGCCACACATTCCTGGAACCTGAAGGGTATTTTGAGGAAGTCTCACTACATTTCCCTTTTCCCACAGCCTTCTTCAGACATCTGGCCTTGACCGTTCTTGGAAATTAGATACTGGGTTAAAGATAAATTCAAGTTTAACCCAGCCCATTGTTGTGGGCAAATGCAAAGCAGAGGTAGAGAAAAACATGAATATTGCTACAAGAACAGAAAGTCCATGTGTTACACTAAATGGAACCAAGCCCAATATTTGGAAACATGGAGCTTTAGCCATCATTGGAAATAAGATACACCAGTACACGCAAAAAAACATGTAAACACTATCAAACAATAAAAGGAGGGCAGATAGGATGGAAGCAGGTCCTTCACTAGCAGCAATAGTTCAACCACATAGTGGGAGTTTGTAGCAGTTTTGAACCACTTTTTATCACTACGGGGCATGCACAGCAAAGATGACAGAAAACTGAACAAAATTAGTAGCAGGGGAACAGTTTATTACTTGGGATTCAAACTAGGGAAAAAGGAACAACTTATAGGGACTTAAAATTTTTCACAGAGAAACACTCGACATGCAGAACACAAAAAAAGGGGAAAAGGGACAAAAAAAGAAACTGCCTTCAAAGCTAGGTGACTAGCTGAGAAAACAGAGGGATGGGTAGGGAAGCCGTCTCTCTCCCTCCCTCTCTGATGGTGTCACTCCCGGCCCTTGAGGTTTTCTGCAAAACACAAAAAGAAGTGAAAAGCGGCCCCTCCCAGGACACCTTCGGGAAGCGGCTACTTGCTATCAAGCTGGACTTTGCTCTGGTGCCGAGGGGAATGGGTGGAGTCATGCCGCGTGGTCTGAGATCTGGGAGGAGAGGGGCCATGTGCTCCACCTCTGGACCGGAAGCTGAAGAGAGGGAGGACCTCCGTGCTCGGCCTTTTAAGCCCTCTAGATCTCCCATCATTCTTGCTGTCTTCTTCCGGGCCATGCTGTCTCCTCATTGGCCAGCAGAGCCAAGCTCCACCTCTTTAGCGGAGCCGAGCTCCACTTCTTTTCCAGGGTCTTCACTCCAGGCAAAATGGCGGTTCCTGCCGGAGGCTGCGTGTTCAGGGCTCGAGGTGCCATCTTTTTTTACTGGCCGCAGGCCACCCCACAGCACCCTCGGAGTGGTTATCACCCCTCCACGTGGCCACCACCAGCACGGTGCCAACGCGGGTCTCCTGCCACTGTCCATAAGCAGTCGCCGACCGCGGCTGCGCTGGGGTCCAGCGCCAGCATTCGCAGCGTGTCTCTGCCCGCAAGTTAGGATCTGCTGAGACCGCACCTCCTGTGCCACCCTGCTGGGCAGCCGCGTCCCCACTGCCACCCACGGGCATGCCAGGGTTCGGCAGCGGCACTCACAGCATGGTTCCACCCGCCACCCCATGTTGCTCGCTGCCATGGGACTGCGGCAGCACTGCGGCTGCCTGTGTCAGGACCGCAGCGGCACCGCGCACCATGCACGGCATGGCCAGCCCCCGGGGCCGCCTGTCACTGGCCGTGAGTCACCACCCGTGCCGCTGCTGGGTTGGGAGCTGCCGCTCAGCAGTACCGGGTACCGGGCCAGTCACAGCCTTGCCACAGCTTTGTTCCTGTACCCTCTTGCTGCTGCGTTGCCTTGCCGCCGCCACCCCCTGGCCCTGATCCAGGACACAGGGAAACGACCACGGCAGCCCAGCCTCGCAGGTTCAGACACCAAATCTCAGACCCCCTTCCCTTAAGGAAAACAGGATTTTACACAGACGAGGTAAGTGGGCACTCCTTACACATTCTACCCCTTCCCAAAGCCCAAGGACCCCCCCCCAAGACCACCATGAGACTTGAAGCCCCCCCCTGACAACCCCAAAAGAGACTCCAGCACCCCTCAAACCCCAACAGAGTTTAATTTCAAAACCAATATATTTGAATATCTGTGAGACTTATGACGCTGTAATGGGCTGGCAAGACAATATTCCTTGTCTCTTCTGTGACTTATGTGCTTGTAATGGCTGGCCTCAGAAAATCAGCAAGTACTGGCACAAAGAATATGGCAACAACAAACATATTTTAAAGGGAACATGTAGCAACCCACATGGAGGATTGAAGGGAGGAATCCTGGCTTCTGCCAGTCAGAGATAGAGAAAGCAGCAGGAAAGTCAGTATACACTGTAGGTATGCTCATCTCCTTTATCATCTCTATGCTCATCTCTTTTCTATGAGTAACTTTTCAGTAGGCTTCTGATATTCACAAAGCTCATCCTAATTCCTAGGCTAATACATACACATGTAGTTCATATCAGTGAATTCTCCTTCCCTTAATCTTCTTTAATTTAGAGAACTCTTCACTGGAGTCCATAATGTCTCTTCTCCTTCTCACTGCCCCCATACCTTCAAAACTTGTCACATGTTTATATAGATTAAGTTTCCCGCCTCAGCCTTTTTTTTTTACCAGACAAAGCAGGCACAGCTGTTTTTATTTTCTGCCATAACATGGATGGAAGTTCTAGTTTAGATTCATCATTCTTTACCATACAGTGTCAGAACTGTACATGGCATACTCTTCTTGGATCTCGTCCATGACTTGTAAAATAGTATTAATTCTTCTCTGTCTTTCCTAAAGTTATCTTTGACATAAGTTAAGGGTTTCATTTGTTTCTTCTTGGGCTTCTTTAAGTGACATGAACATTTGTTGTCACAATGTAATCCAAAACTCCAGGCCTTTTTTCTCCTCATGCGTAGGGAAATTGATAAGTTCTTAGCCTAGAGCAGAAATTTCTGGCTTTAGTTCTTTATGTGCATGATCTCACAAACAGTCCAGTCCTGAGTATCATATGATTCTTTGCATTAGGTATTTGGATCTCTCCTTTTTTTTTGACAGTGCTTTCCATCTTGGAACCAAGAGCAGAATTTATTAGCATACAATCAATTCTGACCTAGCATCATTAATGAAAATATTTAAATAGGTAAGGACCAAAACCACTGTTGCAAATGTCTATGTGTGTTCCCTTGCCAGCAGGGAGTACCAGCCATTACTGTGTACCCTTTTACCCACCTTGAAGTTTCAATGTTAAACCCTGTCTGTTGCTTCTTAATCCATTTACAATGTAGAAGAAATTTTCTGTGAAATACACAGAGAAAAATTCACCAAATACCAAACACGGATACAAGGTTATCCTGGAATGTCAAAATGTGATATATAACAGCTGCAATTTAGTTCTTTTCCCCACATTTTCTAATTATATTATATTTTAATATATATATATTTATATATATTATATATTTTATATGTTTATTATATATATACATATCTTATATTTCAAATATAGACAAAAATGCTGAATGCTGGGGAAGTTAGCCTAGAAGGCAAGTAAATTCTCCAAATCAGATTTCTTTCCTTGCAGCAACACTAAACTTGTACTTTTATTTCACTAGAAATATTGCATACAATTTCATTTATAATGTGTCATTTATTCTCGTTAGTTACCTGGTACTAGCCGTTTTATAGATTTATTAAATTACTTTGTTCGTGACCTGAAATTTCAAGTGCCAGCATTCAGAAATGGAGATTATCCACTCTTCTCAATTGATTGCAGCAGGGATTTTGAATTTTGTGTCGTGTCATTTTGTTTTCTCCAAGTTCTCAATCCTGCTTGCCAACCTGCCTATCATCACCCATATTTGAAAAGTGAGACAAAGTATTTCCTTACTTTTGTTTTGTTCTACTTTGAGAATCAAATCCCTGCCATATCCTTAGTCTATATAGCATTTCAATTTCAACTCCTTTCTTCTCTTGTTCTTTTTTTATTTCTATAGCCAAAGAACTTCTTGCTACTTGCTTTAATTTTCTTTTCAAGGTTCAACTTTGTCTGATTCCTGGCAGTTCTAACTTTTTCTATATACTTTCTGACATCCAAGACATAGCTTCCTTTGCTGTCGATCCTTTTTTCCATCCCTTGTAAGCTCCCTGCTTAGTCTTAATATCCCTTTCGAGATGGTTATTCATTCAGTTGGAGCTGGAGTCCTCTTGGTAAGTCCTTTCCACCCACTTTGTTGGGATCCAAATTACCAAAAGTTTTTACTTTTGACTTGAGAAATTCCAAACTTCTCCCACATTTAAATCCCTGTATTTTTCATGCCAGTTGATTTCACTAACCAATTCACTTAAAATCTATCATACGGATATTTCAGAGTGTATAATATTACATAGTCCTTTATGTGTTAAAAACACAAGTACCTCTGCCTTCAGTTGCAGCTGTGAATGCTCTCCACTTCTGCAAACCAGACCCTAGAGTCTACTGTTAGAACCCCAGAAATGAGGAAAATATAATTAGTGACCACCTGTGGAAAAGTGTGATGCCTGGCAAAGCACAGGGACCAAATGGTAACGGGAAAGGGAGAGAATCCAACTGCATGAGCCAGTATTCAATTTGAATAGCCGTATGACTCATTCCTTTTCTTCTTACAGCCATCTTGTTCCATCACTATATATCTTGAAGAAATAGTTTTAAAGACAGTATCTTGTCCCAGTACTCATTCCTCATTCACTCTCAAAGCAGGTCAGTGTATAAATGGCATATGGAGAAAAAATACCCAAAAAAACAAAAAATCCCCTCAAACTAGTATGCCTACAATAAGGATGGTATCAGAAAGAAAATTTATGGGATGGAGGGGGAAAATATTATCTTGATTGAAAAGTTCAGAGTGCTTTGGAAACTTTAAAGTTTCCAGGTGCTTAAATGAAATTTTATTATGTGTATTTTCCTGTGCTTAGTTTCATGTTTTTAAAAGCAAAGTGAAAAAACAGAAGTTACATCATGAGACTCCTTGTAAGTGCTGCACTGTCAACCATAAGAATTTTCTACACAGGTCTAAGTAATTTAATATTTAATTTAATGGAGTGATAGGCTGTTGACCTTTTTATTTGCAACACTGAAGTGGGATGACACACACTCCACTATCAGCTAAACAAACTTTTGCTGATGGCAGAGGAACTGTGAGAGGACTTAAATATCACATGTGCTCTTCTATGTCCCTCAACTATTTGTGTATGCTATGTAAGCATTACCCCTCCTGTCTCACTTTCTCTGACACAGCTTTGCTTTCATTAATTTCTCCCCCTCTGTTGCTTCAGGATCCAAATTTCACCTTTCTCATGAAAACTTTCCACCTGCTGCTGTCAGCACATCTCTGTCCTTGCCTAACAAATCTGAGTCCTCTGTGTGCTTGTGCATAGTCCTTTTTCTTCTCCCAGTTCTAAACTTATAGTCCTGACAGCCTTAATTCTCATTTTACACCTGTAGTGGTTTAACTCAGGCTGGGTGCCAGGGGCCCACTACAGCCACCTTCTCACTCCCCCTTGCCCAACTATAGAGGAGAGAGAGAATATAACGAGAGGTTTCGTTATTCATGATAAGGACTATAACAGATTCTTTCTTAATCACCGTCACAGGCAAAACAAGACTCCAAGTGGGAATAATAATCAAATTTATTACTAACAAGATCAGAGCTAAGAGTGAGACACTAAAAGACACCTTTTACCCCCCAGTCCCCCTCCTTCTTACATCCAACCTATTCTCCCGCAGCGGTCAAGGGAAAAAGGTGAGGTGGGGGGGGAG
>VXBA01003290.1:181116-231492 GCA_013399895.1 Serilophus lunatus | reverse complement strand
GTCCCTTCGCAGTCCCGGCGGATGGCTCTCTGCGGGGCCAGCTCGGCAGGACAGGGCGGGGAGGCGGGCTGCGGGCCTCGCCCCCGCGCTTCCCCGTGCTACGACTGGCAGTGACAAATATGGAACCTATCACTGACCATCTCATTAGCCAAAAGCAGGCCCCTAGTTCACATTGAAATATTATTTGTTTTTGTTGATTACAATTGTTCTTCATTTTAAATATTGCATTTTTTCCTGTTTTTTTGTGCACTAGTACAAATAAAATATGTGCAATGTGCATAGGAATTCGTTCATTTTTTTCCAAACTATAGTCCAGCCTGCCGCCAGTGTCTGAGGGACAGTGAACCAGCCCCCTGTTTAAAAAGTTTGAGGACTCCTGCTCTAAAGTTTCTCATATGGGAAACTGGAAAGTAAGTCCAGTTCTTGGCCCAGGTTGTGGTTGCAAGCATATACAGATATTTCCTCATGAATCTGCCAATGGGAGTTAGATGGACATCCATTTCAAGTCAAACTAAGGTATGCATGAGGACAATCTCATTTTTATGCAGGGTTATTCCAAGTAGAACGGACCTACAACCACCAAAGAATATCAAAATCTCTAAAATTTTTAACCTTCTTTGACCACTCTGCATGTATTCTTTAATATATCAGATCCAAACTTTCTTTTGGTAGATTATGGACTCCGTCTTAGTTATAATAAAATCGAGGTGTAATACAAAACTATGCACTGCACTGTTACAACGTAAGAGACAACAGGAATAATTCCCAAAAGCTCACTGGGTTAAAGGCAATAACAATAGCAGGAGTCATTCGATTTTCCCATATTCAGTGGATGCTTCTCCAGATGATATATATGACATGGTGTGAACACTGTAAACATAGGAATCATGATACTAGAGTGGAGTTTTTATACTGTTAAATCAGTGACAAGAGGTTCAAAGTAAGATAATAAGGGTACCCAGCATAAGCTGCATGTTTCCAGAAGCTAGAGAGAATGCATTTAAGACGAGTAATTATTCCTTACATCAATATGCTATACTCTCTATGAGGCACAGCACTCCTGACTTTTTTGAGGGGGCAGATATTTTATTCCAGCAAGACTGGAGTTATAGATCTTGTCAAAGTTCACTAGAATTGGAAGAAACTAGAGCAGGGGAACAGGATTTTATGTGACAGTTTGTATACCTTTCCTCACAGAGAAGGTTCCTCACATGCACATAATGACATTTCTTCATGTGATGGTGCTTCTTGTACATAAACAGTGCTTTCACATGAAAAAAGAATAAAGACCATGAGAGAGTTGTTATAACACGTGTAAGCAGCAAAGTAATCCCAAGAACTATGTCACGTATCTGTTGCCTTTGTCTTTCATTTGCCACCATGGCTGTGGTATGGCTGATTCACATTACTGCCTTAAAACTTGGAATTAAAATATGATTTTAAGGGAACCATGCAACACTATTACAAGGATATATTAAATGTTTAGATAGCTGCTTGGCACTTGACACAGACGTTTTTGAAACACACAAGAATAATATCTAGTCTCATACGTAGAATATAAAATGAATCAATGATGTTTTCTCTGACTGCTGTGAAAAGCTGATTTAACCTTGACCAGAGACACTGGAAGGGAGCCTGTGTGAATTAAAGCAGCAGAGATCAGGGCCAAATCCTCAGCTGCTAAAATTGTCAGAGCTGCGCTGAGGTAAATGGTGTTAAATCCCCACTATCAAATGGGACAGTACATGTTGCAACATCAGAAGAAGACTTTAAAGTATGAAAATCCTGATAGCAAGCTCAAGAAGAACAAATTATTTGCAGAGAAGGAAAAGCTCCTATTCATTAAATAAGGGTCAAGCATGTAGTCAGTAAATTTCCCTTTATTTGATCAATCATGCTGTAAAAATCAAATTAAACCCTTTCTTAAGGATACATGAAACAGTTAAAGTCATGAGAATGTCCCTCAGTTGGGTAAGAGTAAGGCAGTAAATCAGATCTTTTTGTAGGCCTAGTGAACACAGGGTGAACTATAACTCAACAGACAACAGCAGCAGAGCCGCATCTGTTGAACTGGACACTTCAACAGATGTATACTGTGTTTTGTGGAAGCACCACTATAGCAGGCTACAGAGAGTACACGGAAAACTAACATAAACAAAAAAATTCTGGCTTTTTTCCACTTTCAGTCGTGAAAAGCCATGAGGAATTTGAGATAGAAGAACATTACAACTGTTTTCAAACAGGTCATTCTGCTATGTGAGGTCAGAGGTAGTGCTGTTATTGACTTCAGCTGACTCAGGTTTTGGCTCACTGTTTTTAATTTATCATATTACTGAAGTTGTACACTGATATAAATCCACACAGAGCAAAATTGGAATAATGCTGTAGTTAATTAGGCCTAATGAAACAATGGTCCTCTAGGTCAGAAATAGAGATGTATCTCTGATGTTAGGATAAATACTTGTTCAGCTTTGAAATTAGTTAAAAAGATTTTTGCTGTGGATGTTGTAGATCATGTACAGTGAGGTAAACCAGGACAACCCTCAGCTTACTGTGCTATTGGGAAAAAAAATCTCACAAAGAGATGCAAATCAATAATTCTATTGATCCATCTGCCAAAAGAAATTCCAATAGATAAACACTTCTATAAACATTCAGCCTGATAATATGGATGAGCTCCAACACCAAAAATATTTGCAGATTCACCTTTTCCTGCAGTCCAGGCCATAGCACTGGACTTGTTGCACATATTACTAAAGAGGAGGAACAACAAACATGCCATCTGCCCCATTTCAAACAGACTGTTCATACATTCTGACTGACTTGCTGCAGACACATTTTAAAAACTCATTGGTGAACTTCCTTAAAGAAAAAAGTTATCTACACTCACAGTAATTATAAGGTTTTTACAATAAGGTCTGCTGAATTAAGTCGGTACTAATCTTCCCCTAAGAACTCTCAAAATCACTCCCAGAGATTTCCTGAAGAATGGAGAAAGTGATGGATTTATAATGGCTGATGATTTAGTTTACAAAAGCGTTTCGAGTTTGATTATATTGAAAAACACAGACAATTTTTGTGTATAATAGAGAAACATATGCTGAACTTAAATCTAGTTGAATAACTACCTACCCCGGAAAAAAATCGAGCAGAGTTTATTTACAACAGTTTTGTTTTATTTTTGATAGTTTAGGCATCTCCTTGCTTCAGCATGCTTCTTATGCCCATGGCACACTTCTGTAGGAGTACAATGACTCCAGCCTCAACAATCACTTCTGGGGTACTTTCTACCACAGTCACAATTGCCCAATCCTCTACTTGCTGGTCTGTGCAAACATCCTGTAAGTGTGTGAATGAGGTCACTCTGTGCAGTCCGTGCTTGAAATGCTCTCAAGTTAATGGCTGTCATACTTTCACCCGCAGCATGTAGCATGCTCCGGTGTAATGGAGAAAAAAGCTGAAGCCAATAGACCACTTTGAGATTGATGGCAATTTTCACTAACCTCTATGGGTGACTTCAGCTGCAGTAAGCTACTCAGGAATGTTCTGCACTGTACAGAAAATATTCCTGTAAAAGGCAATATTTGTGTTGCATTAAGAGACACAAATAGACAAGCAATTCAGCTACTAAGAATTCTGTTCATTTACTTTAAAATACTTTTTTTTTTTTTTTTTTTTAAATCAAACTGCCTTCTTGTTTATTCATCTCTCAAAAGAACTTATTGCAGAAAGGTTAGTGATTTATTTGTTTCAAAATCTCTCAACAACATTTCAGACACCTTGTGCTCCTAATGGAATGCAAATACTATGCCCGTACTGATACAGATTTTTGCAAGTTGTTTCAAGCTTTATTGATGCAGCATGATACTTTATTTATATAAATTAATTGCCTTCTGACTGAAAAATGTATTTAACATTTTTTTTAGCCTTTAGCTGCAACTAGAACACAGATACGAAAAATAATTCAACTTCAGGAGAAGTCCAATGTTTAGCTAGTCAATGAATAGATCTACACCAACTGAAAATAAAGTCCATTCCTTCTCCTTCCATGGTGTAAGAAAGTTATCATTTTCCCTATCCCTATCACTATCCTGCTATCTTTATGCTAAATATCCATAGTTTTATAAGGATAGAGTAAGCAAAGAGTATCTAAATCTCTACAATCTCAGTATTTGAGAAAGAAAAGGATGAAAAGAACCTTGTAATGTCAGAGAGAGAAACGTGATGATTTCAGCAGCTTAAGAAAAACACAGTATTATAGGTACTGAAAAAAGTTAGTAAAGGGCAAGACAAGTTTTGTTATGGCCTGGAATATGTGCTTAGATAAAAGACATGATAGTTCCAAAGAACACAAATAAAAAAATCTGAATCGAGGTCATGAAATGACAGACTATGGGAAAAGCAAGAGAGAATTTGACCTAAAAACCTATTTCTTAGAATATGATTCCTACTCTAAAATTCAAAGAGAAGCCAAAACTAATAAACAATTGTACAGTGTCAGTGCTTATGCATATTAAATCATGATATGCAACGTGAAGAATATAAGCAGTTCAAGTTACTAAGTGAACAGCCAGTGAGGTGTATCAGTTGCTCAAAACATTTATAGGACAATGAGATGGCTGGGAAAGACTGCAGCAACCTCACACCCCTAAACACAGCAGAAAACACCAGTAAAGATGTGTGAGTGGATCCAATGGATCTTTGGAGTGTACTACTGAGCAGGACTGGCTTCTTTAGTGTTGATACCACTAACTGTATGAAAATGGTCATTGCTGTTCAGAAGGTCATAAATATGTTAGTACAATAGTGCATCTACAGTTGTGTTAAACAGCAAAGGAAAAAAATTCTGTGAGGAATGACACATGGAAAACTATTTCCCAGCTTGATGGTCACTGTCAGATGCCAAACCACACTATCCACCTGAGAACAGACCAAATACGTCTCAAGTCAGAAAGAAATGTCATGCTGGGATTAGGCTTTCAGCCACCAACAGTGGACACGGCTGTCCTAGCTGCCTGTGGGGGACGCCAGTGGCATCCCAGCTAGGCATCAGTGTGAAACGAGAGGTAAAAACCACTGAAGCTTGAATTGATCATATGTGATGAGGACAGTAAAGCACAATTCAGCAGATAGGTTTATTCCTATTTTAGCAGAAGCATAATGAAACACTGAGCTTTGGTGAGATCTAGATTTTCTGTTATAAAACAGGCAATAGCAGCTCAAACAGGTAAGAGGGTGTGAGAACAGCAGCATGGAAACGTTTGCATTCTCCTGCCCACTCATTCCTCCCACACCCAGCTGAGTCTCAGGAGATGGTAGCAATTGTCAAGAGACTAGGTTTTACTAGCAATGGAGGAAACAGTTGATATAAATAAATTCCTTTCACATCTTTACCAAACAGTCAGACAGAAATGCTGAGATCTGAACCATAATTTTCATTTATCACAATAAGTTTTGATTTAAATTCTCTGCTGAAATTACCTGGAAAAAATTCTATGTGCAAATGGCAAAATGCCAGGTGGAATAGGCTTATCTGTTGTGATGTAGTTCTTTTTTGGGATTTTCCAGGTAAAATCTGTTCTTCTTCCAAGAATCCCTTTGATGAAAATTCAGTCTCAAGTGTTGCAATAAGCAAGATCTAAGACAGTGAAACGAAAAAAAAAATACATCAAATATTACACTAATGACTTGACTTTTTTTGCCATCTCCTTTCTACGTCCTGATCTGAGTAAAATAAGTTTAGTGATTTCGGTCCAGTTCATGCAGTCCAGAAATCTCCATGAAAAGAACCACTGCAACCCTCTGGCTACTCCTGCTAGAGAAGTCAAGTGTTTAAAAGACAATGACATTATATCTAAGGTCACCTCCAAAAAATCCTCCTTCAAAGCAGGTTAGAGAAACAGCAGAGGGATGATGAGGGAAAATATACGTTAAGAGCAAGTTTCTATTTGAGTATACAATTGAGGTTGGTTTTGCTTTCTGTTAGCCAAGGACAACAGAAGCCACAGCTGTGTGATAAGCATTTTTTGAGCAAGCTGGACAGAAATGCCCTTTAAAATTAATCTATGAGGTAACAAAAATTCTTTCACTTAGCAACAGTCTCTTAGTCCCTCGACCCTTCTGAAAGTCTATCCCTCCAAAAGAGGTGCCTCTAGTCCTCTCTGTTCCTTTTGGGCTGTCAGCTGGGAATTGTAGCTCTCAGCTAATTTCCAGTATTTGGGTACTGTTTTGTTATACAGTGGCACCAGCTATTCCCACAGGTCCTTCAAGGGGCCACATGCACTGTTACACTTCTTTATCCCATGCTGTCAATATAACTGTCCATATTTGCTATAATGGCGAGAAAATGACTTTTGAAAGAAGAATGCTTATGATCCCCCTTGCCCGCCCTGTATTTTAGACCATAAGTAGAACCTTGTGTCCCAATAAGCATTCAGAGAGCTGCTGGGAATGGCTTCTTGTGAAATTTTAGGGCATACAGTTCCTTCAGCAATCACATCTGATACAACTTCAATTCACATCTGCAGAAGTTCAACACATCTCAGATCTTTTTGACAGTACTAGAGTTTTTGCGGATGCTGAGAACATTTTGCTGCTAGTTTATATCCTTTCCTGAGGAAGCATACAAAGAGAAGCCAAAGCTTTAATTCTTCTAAGCCAGTCTTTTTGTTTTTCTTTTGATACACATTTTTACCCATTGGCATCTTGGTTGCTAGCTGCACTTGCCAGTTCCACAAGCACTTTGGAACCCTTCTCAGAGGAAACTTCTTCTGAAGTCTGCATTTGAAGAGAGCTCACTGAATAAAACACACTCATCTTTAACTTCTCCTTACATTCTGTTTTAGGAATACATACTACTCCTACCTTCTGCAGGCTACTAGAGTACGTGGTGTACTAGCCACAGCACTGCAATGCATGTTGTGTAGTCTGGTTCCTGAGAGAGGAGAGCTGTCTGTGTGACACTCTTCTTTGCTATTTTACCACAACCAAAGCTTAAAGTGCTAACATGAAGTTCATGAACACAAAAAAGAGATTCACAGGTTGGGAAAAGCAAAAAGGAATCTGAGAAGCCCATTCCCACACCCTAGGATAGTATCTCTGCTCACAGGAAAATCTCTTGCTTCTATTCCTGACTTGAGTGAAGAGGAACAGCAGAAGACTAGCTGCTATGATCTACAACCAAAACACAGAAATTCTCTACAGGGCAAAGGAGTGGTAGGATATGCGCTACAACAGACAAGCAGGCTCAGTCAGCACATTGTTGCAGGCAGATGACATGCCAATAGAAGAGAACAGCAGTCCCAAGACAATTGTGGCTGGCCCACAACCTCAGTCTAAGACAACTCTGTGCCCTGAAAGCCAAAGGTTTGCTTTTTTTCCCACTCCCTTGCATACCACATAGCATCTACAGCCTTACACAATTACTGACTTCTCCATGGATCTTTGGGTGAGAGAAACAAAGCTGAGGGCAAACTACAAATAGTAGCAGACACTATGTTAAACATTCCATCTGGGAGCTGAATAAGGGTAAAGGATTCTCTGACTCTGAATAATGCTCCTGCCTCCTTCAACTCAGCTTTCTTCAACCTCCTGCACATGTGACAGCAATCTGTGCCCAAAACCAGAGCAATTCCTTTTCTGGCAATCCAGGTACCTTTTCATAGCTATGTAGAAGTGGTTCCTTTTTTTTTCCTCATGTTCTCAGTCTTTGCTGGTCCCTATGGCAAATGACTGTGGTTGTTCATGCAGCTCCTATTTTGCTGGAATTCATCTCTTACAAGAGATTCCCTTATGGAACACTTTGAAGAAAGAAAAAAGTCTCCACTGGATTACAGCTCATTGAATGTAGTAGAAGTTATTTAAATGAATGAAAATTACACTTATACCCAGACCTTTCTGCAAGCTAATTTATTTCACTGCAAGATCATTACTTCAGCTACTGTGCCTTTTTAAATTATGCGTCTTCTAATAACGGTTGCGGTGTCAAAACAGTGAGATACATACAATCAATTGTAAGGCTGCTCTTGAAGAATCTTCCATACATGCCAATGTACAACTAGCATTAAATTCCTCATATTAACTGGTCTGGGGCCTCTATACAGCAATATAAACTGTTAGAATCAGGTGTTTGGAAGAGATGATAGTTTGAAATGGTGACAGAGACAGAATAAACCTAAGGGGCAATGTGCTAATGCCTGTTTCCATAGGCCATCAGTGAAGCCGGTGATGTAAAATATGGAAGATAATTCAACCTTTCTCCTGGAAACTAAACAACACAGGAGAGGGAAGCAAAAGTGAAGAATTTTAGTGTGAGGAGAAGGAGGAGGGAAGCGGGGGATGGGGTGAAGGGAGGGTGATGAGGAGGGGAGTAAGAGAAACTTGATCAGGCCAAGTTTTGAGTGCTCAGCAACATATCGTAGGCAGGTAGTACAAGATTCTACTTACAGACACCAAGGTGTAGATTAAAATTAGCCTCCCTTCCCCCTTTCCTTCCCCTCCCCTACTCTTGGACACTGCTCCCCGCACTGCCGCTCCGTACCAGGAGAGGGCGCTCGAACACCAACGAAGCGCAGGAATTGCACTAATGAGCTTTCGCGGTTAATTACCGTTCCGCTTGTAGGCTCCCGTTCCGCGGGATTAGCTCGGTCGCACGCAGAGTAGGGTGCAAGCAGAACAGCGTGGCCAGGGCGCACGTCGCAGGCGTGCTGGAGTGCAGCAACTGCACTTCATCCGCAGAAGCTTCTCTTTTTGCTTTCCTTTTTCTCTATGCCCACCAAATTTTTCCCCAAGGCAGCGGAGCAATAAGGCTATTCCATAACCTGTATTATTCCTGGGGACTGTGAGATCATCATTGGATCTACTGCTGCCCCTTTCCTAACGTTCAGTATCTGCAGGGGTAGACACAACTGCTCCTTTAAGGATTATATTGTGCTGCCATCTGTCCTCTTGCTGCTCTCTCATGTCCCACGTCTCCTGTTAGGTCTGGCGTGTATCCTGCATAATGAGGAGACAGCCAAGGGGCTTTTGGAGTGCAAAGCCCACTTGCAGTTCAAGCCAGAAGCATCCCTCTGATGCCTGTATCAGGAACCAATGTGCAGAGGACCCTGCCCCAAAGAGTCCCTCTGCCCCCTCCTCCTAACACATAATCTGATGCATGAGGTCTCATATACCATGCAGAAATGGTGACATCCTTAGGCCTGTTCTAACCCTGAAGCCAGGTATAACTTCAAGTTGGCCTTGGTCTGAGCAGGAAGTTGGGCAGTGACCTCCAAAGTTCCCTTCCAAATCAAATGATTCTGTGATTCTCAGTTCTGAATAAGTACATTCTTATTCCTATTCTCACACTGCAGAAGCAGTGGTAAGTCAGTTTTGACCAGAACTAGAAAAGCTCCAGATGAGGCCAGTCATAGCAGAACCAGTAAGCTAATAGTCTCAGCAGATCACTGCCTTCCTTTCTACGCTGGCCTGTTCACATTTCTTACACAAACTCTGTAAGCAGAATGTGGGATAGGTTTCATTAGATTGCATATGGATTACACTCCTGGATTCACTGTATGTATGAACATCAGCTTAATTGATGGTGGATGTCCACCCTGAAGAAAAATATGGCATTTGCTGATGGACTAACTAGAAAAATATCTCATTTGAAATGATCAAGGAGTTTTTCAGTGCTAGCAGGTGAAGGATCGTCGCTTTTTGTCACTACAGCTGCTCACTAGTGTGTGTCTGCTGGCTCCTTCAAGTTCCACCACCACAAATCCAGAACTGGTTTATTGAAGTCCCTGAACCTTAATCACTCAGCTTTTGTTACAGTCTAGTAAGAGAACTTGCCCTTAGCTATCAATTTGATTTGATTGTATAAGTGTATTTTTAAAAACAACATTTTCCATGTTTAAACTTATTTCAAACCATTTTGACTGTTATGAGGGGCTAAATGTAACTCAAAATTGTGTTAACATATAATAAAGAATGTTGGTTTTAATTTTTCCCTGCAGCTGCTCTGATAGTATGGTGAGAAGATAGGCCTGATCTAGTGGATGCTGCTGTGCACTTGTACCTTGGACTTCCCAGGAGTCCCTGAACAGACCACTCCCTGTGTGTTTGGTTTTTCATCTGGCAAGGGCAATGGGACTAAAACCCTGCTAGGATTGCAAGATGCTTCTAGACTACATCGGTGAAGGCCATATAGGTGCCAAGGACAGATATCTATCTACATATCCAGACAGTTACAGACTTATTGTGACTCAATGAAGTTTAAACATTTTAAGATAAAAGCTGCTATTTCAAGCTTCTTAGTCTCAAGAAAATACATAATAAAAACAAACCATCAGCACAGAAATAATTTTGATTATTCACACTCAGGAAAAGTGAGAGAAATCACTTGTCAAATTCACTTTTGTGACTTTGACAGACTGAAAAGAAAAAAAAATAAAATGTATGGATTCCAGGACAGAAAAAAGATATCAGATTAAAGCTTCTTTCCCCATTACTTATTCAAATGGAGAAGTAAATACAGTGTTTTATCTTCAGCTGAACACTCCTTCAGGCTGAAACACTGAAAATGAAAATGAGTTTATAGATAGCATGGCAAATTTGTCATTTCTAAAATGCTTTAGAGAACAGGTCTGGGGCATAGATTTGATCCAGAATATTTACTCTTCAGGTAAAAATCAGTTAACCTTAAAAACACTGCGACCCTTCATTTGCCAAGTGTTGCTGAAAGTGTTAAGAAACAACTGTCTCATAATTTCCTCTCCTCTGTTCTGAGATCCTGGCCTAGTTCAAACTGATAAATTAAAAATTTGGCTATTTTTTAATCCCTGGCTATAGATTTTCCTTCCAAGTGCTGCCCCACAGGAAATTCTTGTTTTAAAAAATGCTAGACTGACACTAGCTGAGCCATCCAATCAAAAGGAAATTTTGATTCATCAAAAGCTCAAGACTGGTCCTATTGCCACCCGGCTCTCTTGTGTCATATTCTTAGATATGTGATTTCTTGTACAGATACTGGTAAGCACTACCACTCATCCACAGCCACACAAACTCTTATAACACGGATGGATCTGAACTACAACACTATGGTCTGAATTCAGAGTCTACCCTGTGTCTCCCTAATTCTGGACTTAGAGTTTTGTTTAGCCATGGTTCTAATACACACAATTACAGTCACAATTACAGACACAGTTGCAGAAACATAGACATATGCACTTCCTTAAGTGGGAACTTTCAAACATATATGGGTTTAATTGAATCCTTATCCCCATAACTAATGACTGAAGGAGCATGAAACTCAGTGTTACACACTATGTGTAAAATGAGCTTCTCAGTACTACCCTGGCCTTACTAACTAGGGTATATTTTGCATGTGTGCCTGTCTGACATGGACAAGCTGTACACTCAGTGGAATGGATTACTATGGTAATTCTGTGTGAGTTGCTTGCTGCAGAGAAGGTCTGGGACCTTTCCTGTAGTAGATCTATTGTTCTCCCACTTCTACCTCTCAGTGACCTCTTTGGTCTGAGGCTTCCTCCTACCAGGTTGCTGCATTCCCCTGTATCAGGGTGCATGTGTGTGTTATGTAAAGCATGGGGGAACATTAGTATGGGGTATTTATGCAACCTAAGGTGACTGAAGGGCCACATCAAGACCCTAAATCATCTTGTCTGTGAGCTGCTTTTTGCTGACGATACCGCCCTCATTGCTCACACAGAAGCAGCTCTGCAGCTTTTAACATCCTGCTTTGCAGAGGCTGCTGAGCTTTTTGGGCTGGAAGTCAACTTGAAGAAGACAGAAGTTCTTTACCAACCTGCACCTCAGGAAGTCTTCCATCATCCCCACATCACCATAGGCAAGCCAGAGCTTAAGTCAGTCCAGCAGTTTAACTATCTAGGAAGTATCATTTCCTCGGGTGGTAAGATTGACAAGGAGATAGACAACAGGTTAGCAAAGGCATACAGAGCCTTTGAACAACTCCATAAAAGAGTTTGGTGCAATAAACATTTGAAGAAAAGTACAAAGATTAGTGTCTACAGAGCCATTGTACTGTCTACTCTTTTATATGGGTCTGAATTAGGGGTCATCTACCACCATCATCTGCGACTCCTCGAACACTTCCATCAGTGCTGCCTCCGTGCAATCTTAAACATCCACTGGACTGACTGTGTGACTAATGTTACTGTCCTTGAACAGGCAGGGGTCCCCAGTATTGAGGCCATGCTGCTGAGGATGCAGCTGTGCTGGGCAGGGCACGTCTCCAGGATGGAGGATCACCACCTCCCTAAGATTGTGCTCTATGGTGAACTCGCCACCGGCTGCCGCAACAGAGGAGCCCCAAAGAGGAAATACAAGGATTCCCTGAAACAACATCTCACTGTTGGTCATATTGACTGCCATCAGTGGTCCACCCTGGCCTCCAATGGAGAGACATGGAGACACACCATCCGTAACGCTGCTGCCTCCTTTGAGAATGCACGTAGAGTCAGTCTTGAAGAGAAAAGACAACACAGAAACAACCATGTCTCGTCACTATCACCTAAGGAGATTTTCCACCGTGGTTTTTGTAACCAGACTTGCCTGTCCCGCATCGGCCTTTTGAGCCACCAGCGCACTTGCAGCAAGCAACCCTAACCCTTCCCACATCTTCGTTCACGAAGCCTAGCCATGATGATTTATGCAGCAGCAAGTGTCATATGTCTGTTTTGTAAGATATGGAGTGTTTCATATACAAGTTATTAGACAGATATAGGTATAGATAAAGGTGTAGATATAGATAAGCATCGGTATGATTTTGGAAAATGTTGACACTTTACTACACATGGAGTAATGCATTTTAAATCTACTAACACCAGAGAAGATACAAGACATTGTTCTTAGATGTTGTTTGAAGAATCAAAACATTTGGTGAGCTCTTAGTTTGATAGCTGGAAAAAAACCACTGCTATTCAAAACAAAATGAATGAAATACAGTTGTGAGAAGCTTCTAACCAACTATGGCAAATTTTTCATACTACTGCTTTTTTAGCTTGTTTTCACTTTTCATTTCTGCATTTGATTCCAAGTATTTTCTTTCTTTCTTTCTTTCTTTCTTTCTTTCTTTCTTTCTTTCTTTCTTTCTTTCTTTCTTTCTTTCTTTCTTTCTTTCTTTCTTTCTTTCTTTCTTTCTTTCTTTCTTTCTTTCTTTCTTTCTTTCTTTCTTTCTTTCTTTCTTTCTTTCTTTCTTTCTTTCTTTCTTTCTTTCTTTCTTTCTTTCTTTCTTTCTTTCTTTCTTTCTTTCTTTCTNCCTCCCTTCCTTTCCCTTCCTTTCCCTTTCCTTCCTTCCTTTTTCTTTCCTCAAGCAGCATTTTAAATCCAGAGAAGAGAAGTTCCAGAGATTGCCGGTTACCTTTTGCTGCTGCTACCCTTTAACTCTAATAAAAACTAAGAACACAAAACCGGAAAGGATCATCTGGAACCATCTGTGAACCCTTCCTTGCACTGTAGGTACTATGAATTGGATGTGTAATTACAAACAGCACATAGAACATCTACTCCTATGTCACAGGCCATGAAACAATTCCTATGTAACACAATTAAGAAAGTTGATGAATAATAGTGAGCATCCAGAACTATAATATGCCACAGAAAGAATACAGCATCAAGTACCATCAGCATCTAAGTACTGAGAGCTATCATTATTTTTGGGAAGAATGATTCTGAGAAATAAAGCAGGAATTTTGCTGTAAGAAGGCAAAACTAAAAACATGCCATCATTAACTACATTGACCCAGGGGAATATTTTTTCTTTACCTCAAAACTACAATCCATTTAGCTTGGTGAATCAGATTCATCTCCCACTCACTTACAGGAGAGGAGTTCATGATGGAAGAATGTGTTATTGCCTGTAATTCATCTCCTTTTCATTTTCCCCCACCAAAGTACTACAGTTACTGAATTTTAGCCATCAGGCAGGGCTGACAAAAACTAGAAAAACCCATACAGGAAAAGTGAAACCTTGGGCCAACACACATGTCCTGAGTATAGACTACAAAGATCTAAGGGTGTCGTTGCAGTGCACTGACTGGTTTTCTGACAGTGGCATTGTAAGGAAAATTGTAAGAAGCATTTGAGGCTGTGTTAAAGGTATAGCTGAAAAAGACAATGCACCAAAAATGCTGCTGTATGGTGGGCTGGGCTGAAAAAAAGACCTTTCATCCCCCTCATTCCCATTAATTCTTGATAGAATGTGACTGTTTCATCCAAAAAGGAAGAGTAATGGCTAGTGGACACTTTAACTGAATGGCTTTAGGGTTTGGGAAGATACCTTCTAGGGTTAAGGCCAGACTGACTTTCAGCAGATTCAGTTTGCTACAATCATAAAACAGGGCATAAAAGAACTAATGAGAGTTGAAGAAGAAAAAGAAGCTTACAGCTTCTTTTCTCTCCTCTCATCCTTATGGGCTGATCAAGAAAAATATGGTGTGTGTAAATAGAAGATATTCCATGTATACATTGAGTGGAACTTACTTTACTCCAAAGGGGCTATTCATCAACTCCAACAGGAATATGCACTGGGACACCTTCACTAAATTAAAAACAACAAAAAAAGAGCTATCCACTTATCATTTGGTTATCTCTGATTTCAAGGAGTGCATAGAAATATGTTAAGCCCTCACTAAACTTTTAAAAAGAGCTCCTAAGTTCAATGTCTTTTTTTGCTCTGTAAGTATAGGAGGGATATCCAACAATTTTTTCAAGTACTGTCTTGCATTAAAAGTACATTTTAATTCCTTTTACATTACATGGAATTTAAATAATATTTTGTACTTATTTAGAAAAAGCTATTCAAACCCAAACTGAGCAATTCAGTATTCCACTGACAGACCGTTTTAAAGACCATTGGCATGTACTAGTGTCCATTCTGCCTGAGCCTCAGCAGAATGTTTGTAATTAAATTTAAGAATCTTTAGGGACTGAAAAGTAAAAAAAAAAAAAAAAAAAAAAAAAAATTGGTCAAGGTTCAATCTTACGAAATGCTGAACATTTTCAAGACAGATTGAGTGTCCTCAATTTTATCTCAATCCAAATGAAAGCTGATGGCACTTGGTATCTGTCAGAAGTGCTCAGCACTTGGCAGGGTTAAATCTCCCAAGAAAAAGGAAAAAATGTGCTCTGAGTACAAGCCTTTAGAAAACACTCTAATGAAGACTTCAACCATGACCTGGAGGCACTATTTCTCGTGGGGTCAGAGGTAATTCAGCCTCTGTGCAAGTTTACACTTGGGACTTTCCTGACCAGAAATGGTCAAGTTCTGCAAATTATGAATTAGCAGTCTTAGGTTTCAAGATACAAATTACTGTCTGTCAGGAAGCAAGAGCCATAAATTAATTTTATTTGCAGTTGATCAATGGTAAGAAGGATACACTCTGCTAAGCCACTGTTCTCAGGAGACTTCTGACTTCCATTGAGAAGGTCTGGAAAAGAAGAATTTTGTTATGTTGACTCCATACTTAAAACTTTTTCTCTTTTGATCTGTGGAGCATACAAAGAATGGACATATTATAAATTCCACTGAAGTACACATACTTTTTTTGCCTGTAGAGCAAAAGGTGAAATTAAGCATCCAAGTGGCAGAAATGAGATCTGTGAAAGTTACTAAGACAGTTTTGAAGCTGTCTGATTCTTCTATAGTCACAAATTAAGCTGAGCATTATGCACTCCATGAACTGAATCCTTGTAGTCTATGGGGCCTGATGGTATTTATCCCAGAGTACCCAAAGAACTAGCTGATATCATTGTAAGATCTCTCTCAATGATTTTTCAGTGGTCTTAGGAATCTGGAGACGTCTCAGTCAAATGCAAGCTGGTAAATGGCCCAATTTTCAAGAAGGCCGAGAAGAATAACCCTGGTGAGAGTAGGCCTGTCAAATCTTACTTCAATGCCTGATAAAGTTACGGAGAAAATTATTCTGGGAGTTGTTGAAAAACAGCTGAAATAATTGGTCACAGCAAGCATGGCTTCAAGAGGGGAAAGTCCTGCTTGTCAAACTTAATTTACTTTTACAACAAGGTTACCCACCGAGCTGACCAGGGTAAGTCCCTTGTTGTAATATTTTTGCAACCCAATAAAGCATATGCTACTGCCCCTCACAGGATCCTTCTGGACAAAATGTCCAGCATACAGCTGGATAAACACATCATGCAGTGGATGAGCAATTGGCTCACAGATCTTGCACAGAGGGTAATAAGCGAATGGGGTAACATCAGACTGGTGACATGTCACTAGTGAGGTTTTCCAGAGCTCCATCTTAGGCCCTGTGCTCTTCAGCATCTTCATAAAGGACTTGGATGCAAGACATGAAGTTACACTAACTAAGTTTGATGAAGATACTAAATTGGGAGGAACTGTTGAGTCCCTAGAAGGCAGAGAGACCCTGCAGAGAGACCTCAACAAATTAGAGGACTGGGCAATCACCAACCATATTAAACTTAATGAAGACAAGGGCCAGATTCTGTACCTGGGAAGGAGCAACCCTGGATGGATGTACAGACCAGGGAATGAGACACTGGAATCTCAGGTCCTGGTTGACAGCATGTTGAATATCAGTTATCAGTGTGTCCTGGAAGCCAGGAGAGCCAACTGTGTCCTGGGGGGCACCAGCATCACCAGCTGATCAAGGGAGAGGATTGTCCTGCTATGCTCTGCACCTGTGTGTCCGCACCTTGAGTCCTGTGGGCAGTTCAGGGCACCACTATACAAGAAAGATATATTAGAAAACTTCCATGGGAGAGTCACAATGATGGTGAAAGTTCGAGTTGGGAATTTACATGAGGCTGAGGCCACTTGGTTTGTTCAGAGAGGGAAGAGGAGACAGAAGATAGACTTCATCATGATCTATTGCTACTTTACAATGGGAAAAAGAGAGGCATGTGCTGAGCTCTTCTTACTAGTGACCAGTGATGGAACTCATGGGAACACTATGAAGCTCTGTCAGAAGAGGTTTATGTTGGATATTAGGAAAAGATTCTTTATCCAGAGGGTGGTTTGGCACTGGAACAGGCTTCCCAGGGAAGTGATAACATTGTTAAGCTTGCCAGAGTTCAAGAAGCATTTGGACAATTTCAGGCACATGGTGTGGTTCTTAGGGTATCTTGTGTAGGGACAGGAGTTAGATTCAATGATCCTGATAGGTCTCTTCCAACTCGCATATTCTATGATTTTAGGACTGCATTATCTTTTCCCCACTAGATGAGCACAAATAGCTCAGAAGTGAAGGATGACAACTTCTAAACTTCACACCTGTGCAGAAGGACACCAGGAAGGATATCAGGTAGGTAGAACTGTGATGGAAAGTTAGATCAACAGGATGCCAAGTAAGAACTGATAAAGAGGCAAGACTGAAGAAGATGATTTGTCAAAAGTGCCTATAGACTGGGAACTTTAATGAATGCAACTGGGGAGAAATTTGGCCTTGCTTTTGCTCCCAAAGGCAATATCTCTATCTCAGTATTAATAATTTTAGACATACTGGTATGTGTTCTTTCAAGAGAAAAACCCTCTTTCTCATCAGCCTCACCATTCGCACAGATACCTTTCATCTAATGCTGACCCATCCACATAATTTTAATTGGATACAGTAAAGAATGATGGGACCTGACAGAAGGCAAATATCTACATTTTCTGTACCTTAGCTTTTATGGTTAAATCCCTCAGAATCAGAATACTACAATATATAATGAACTTACACCTTGTTAAGTGAAAGGGATAACCAAGTGACAAAAGGTAGTGGCTTGATATGACACTGCATTATAATGCAGTTCTGGAGAATAAAATTCCAATTAAATTATTTGGATGGAAAATGTTCAATCATGTGCAAGCTTTTTTCCAGAAAAAATGTTGACTTGGCTAAGCTGAAGCTTAATAGAAAAGAGAAGTTTTCCTTTATATCTTCCCTGGGAAATAAAGACAGAAAAAGGTACCTGTGATTTCTGTCCCAGTAGAAGTGTCAATCATTCAGAAATTGACGACTGGGATTTGAAAACACTTTTCAAATTACATTCTCAAATAATTATAGTATGAACATTTAGAAAAAACAAAAATGGTGAAATAGATATAAAATGTCATATATTGAATATTTTATCCAGATCTATATTTTATTTTTTAACCTAGATTTTGATTTTTTTAATTCTGCTGCAGCTTGGGAAATTTTAAAATATTCTAACAGCTTTCATGTCTTATTCTTTTCTGTCAGTCCTGAGGAATTCAATAGACCCAAACATTGCTTTTCTTTTACCGTGGACTTGTATTTCATAAAAGGCAAGAAGTAATTTGAAAAAGGCTCCAGATTTAACTCGACAGACAAGGATGCAAGAAGAAAACTAGGATTGTGTAGACATGCTTTTACACAAAAGAAACTAAGTATGCATGAACAAGACTGCATTTTAGAGGTCAAGAAGTGTGAAGTTACATTGAGTCACACAGACTTCATGGATTTTCTGACACTTCTTAAAGAAAACAGCAGAAGGTCCTTTGTTCAATAGAAATAATAAAATAGCAAGAATTACTGCTGAGCAGAAAGGGTGGGACAAGATTCAAGATGCGGCTCCAACAATGATCTGAGTGTATTGCCTCAGTTTTCAAGCAAAGATACAGCTGTTGAGCTTAAAGGGCAAGGTTATAGAGTGAATGTAAATGAGATTTTTTTTTAATGGACACATCTGAAGCAAAATCAAAACTGAAACAGCTAAGCATGCTCAAATCACAAGGTAACTGCCACCCCAAATTCTTTTTTTTTTTTTTTTAAAGAATTGGCCTGTTAAACAGTAATCCTGGTAACAAGCTGTTAATCAATCTGTCAGGCTGTGGGAGCACTGAATTTCTGGCAAATTTTGAATGTGTCTGCCAGAGATAACAGGGAGGGTGTGATCCAGGCAAAAAAAAGGACATTTGATTGATCTCATGAGTACTTTAAAGAAAGGAGTAATTGAGGGCAAGCATCTACATGAAGTTGAATAGTAAAAAGTGAACACGGTTTCATCAGAGGCACTGTGTGCCAGAACATCCACAAATCTTCGTTTGATATTAGCAGCAATTTCCCAGAAAAATGAGACAGTCTGTATTTCAAGAAACACTTGTTTTGATGCTACAACAGAAATTATTAGGAACTTGAAGAGGTATTGTTCTTTAAAGATCAGTCCTGTCCCAGAACAGAGATAATGGAGAACTTTTGATATTTTCAAAAATTCTCCACTGTGGTGAGTAGAACTTCTTTCCCAGTGATTTTCTCAGGAAAAAAATATGGATATTTTAATTGAAGTTCAGGAACTTCAAGAGAATCTGGTGCAGTGCTGGTTGAAAATGGGGCTTGTGATTAGTTAGGACTAACAGGACTACTAAGGAAAAAAACTTTGAAAGACGGCTAAAAAAGCCAGAGATAATGGTTGCAATGACATTTATAATACTGGCAATCTGAGCTGTCATCAGAAGAGACCTTCAGTCTTGCGTATAAAGAAGAAGTATCCAAGAACAAAGATGCCAGTCAGGAGCGATGCCTAGCTTGGTGAGTATTACAAATGCACCAGAAATAGAGAACTCTGCCTTGAAAGAGAAGTTTACCAGGTGGAGGAGTTATCTGTCTATTACACAGTACCAAACCAATGCCACATCTGATGGCTCTGGGCATACAACCACTGAAATGGAAATATGTGAGATGTGACCACAGCTGGTGGATCTCACAGAGCTATGGTGATAGCTATGCTTAGAATCAAGCCTCTGATAAATTCAGAAGTCTTTTGACCCTTTCTTGACTGGCATGAGAGATGGTGACCAGTATCCAGTCTTTCCACTGGTCTGAGCTCTTTTCTCCCTGAGGTATTAGGAGTCGTAACTGTCTGGGTCACCCTATGATCTCTAAGAAGCATGATATTCCTACTATGCAATCTCTGCCTTGTAGCACAAAAATAGAGATGAGTTTTAAGAAAAGCAGAAACCTGTTTTCAAGGAAGAAACTCTGGAAAGGAGACTCCACAAGTGCTACTCACTCAGAAATAATAAATGACTCTTGCAGTCTGAAGCTGAAATAAGATGGAAAGCCCTTGACAACACAGCTTTCACCAGGAAAGTGACCAAAAACCATTTACTAAGACACCATATGAACTGAGGTCTGCTGTACTGGCCTGGTGCTCCTTAGTGTGAAAAAAAGGCAGCCTCAGTCATCTATAACTATGTAAGATAACTAAATGAAGTTAAGAAATCAACAGTAGGCCTTATCTACTTGAATACTACAATGCAGTGTTTACAATGCTCTACTATCTCAGGATGCAGAGTCCTATTTCCCTAAATCTGCCCTTGCTCTTTGGTCTGAAGGAATGAGATATGATATTTGCTGTGCATATACAGGCCAAGGAAATTGTACTTAAAAAGCATAAGCTGACAGGAGAATCCAAATAGACATGCTTGAAAAGTCCACCTCCTTGTTACTTGGCTAGTGAAGCACTTGACTTCACACACACAAAAAATCATATGCACCTATTCATGTATGTATGTGTGTATGTAGATGTAATCATACACAAAGATACAGAAACTCAATCAATCAAATACTAGAGAACATAAAATTTCTTATCACTTAAGTTATACAGTGTTGCTTGGTGGTGCATTGTGTTTTGCAGCATGACGTTAATGCACATCCAATATATAGTCATGTGAAAATGCAGATACTGGAGTGAAGCCGTATGGGGCAAGTTATCAAACCTAGGCACATTGAATTTTATTAATAAGCACATTAAGTAATTCCAGTCAAATTCTAAACTGGGTAATTAACTTCTGACTGCTATATTTTCCTTGAGATTTGAAAAGGATACAGAATTCTTTGTTTCCTAGGCTAAACCTTATGGGCTGTGAATTTAACAGTCATGAGATGTGCCAGATTAATGGATTGGAGACCAAATTCCCCTTTATTCACAGAATATATTACATTATAGGCAGAAGCAGTGCAAGTTCCCTGCGTTCTTCCAGTAACACTGTTCAAATTTGAAATGGCCAATGTCTTTTTAAAAGTTATGGAATATTTCATGGAGTCACACAGAATCAAATTCAAGACAGACTGGAGTAGAAAATCAGGCAAAAAATCAAACAAAGATCATGATATTAAATATAAATCAGTCTTGAGAAAAATGGATAATGTAAACATTATGGCAACTTGTGGTTAACCTAAGCGGACTGGAAGATTAAGTGTGATCAGTTGACATCAGCTGAAGTGGCCCTTACCTATAGTAATGTGTATTTCTCAAAATCAGCTTATTTTATGTGTGTTCTTTAGGGATATGATTTGCCTTTTTTCCTAAAGCTCTTAGTAACATATTACAACTATAGATTCTTCTGAAATATTGAACAGTGAGCTATTTCAATGAATATAAATTAGATGCAGAGGAATGCAAATAATTGGTAAGGGAAGCAAAAAGTAATGAAACTCCCTGGTCAATAGGTGCTAAATGCAAAAATAAATACTTCCTGTCCGAACTAGTTTATAAATCAGGCATAAAAGGGACAACAATAATACATTAGGTCTAATTCTGTTTGGCATTTTTATGTCAGCAATATTGAAACAAAAAGAGAAAATTTGCATGATGAGTATTTCTGTTCTGTATTTTTTTCTGGAAAAAGAAAATGGGAGACTGCATGCATGTTTTATAATGGATTACTTTTAAGTTTAGCAATAACTGCAGATGTTTGCCATAATGAATTTATGTTAACAAAACCCAGGTCAAATAAATTTTTTCAATCAATTTAAATTAGTTGATTTCTGTGCTCTCTCATCACTCAAGTGTTGGTTTTAAAAGTTATGAAATAAAGAGAAAATTTAGATTATTAAAAAAAAAAAAAAGAAATAGTTCCTTTATACTCTACCTGATTACTAAAGATTCAGAGTTTCCTAGGTTTGTAACAAGTACAAAGAATAAGAACTGCTATGGCATATTGGGAACTGCTTAGAACAGTGCAAATAATTTTAATTTCATCGAACCTTCCAGTGTCTCAGTATTGTCATCTGAATACATGACATGGAATATAATGAGAAATCATTTCTTGGACTTGCTAAAGGCAATGAAAGTTTTGTGTCATAGTAATAGTATTAATATAAATCACTTGGGCAGAGTGATTAGTTGACAGTGATCTGTATAGGTGACCAGTCTTACGTGCTGACCAAACTTTGTAAGTTCTGCTCAAGGGCTTTACAGAAATTTTAGCATTGTGGAGACCAATGGAATACACCATTCAAGAGGGAATACCTGTTATACTCACAGCATGTGGCATTTTACCCCTGAGGAAAAATTAAGAGGTCACAGTAAGTAAACAAAATGAGCTGAACCTCTTTGTATCGTATTGCAAAAGAGTAACAAACCGGTGCTTCCTCTATCTGTTAAACTATCCATTTCATATATCTTGTTTTGTTTAAAAAAAAAAAAAAAAAAATGTTTTGAAGCAGGAACACAAAATCATGAAGGTTTTGGGAAAAATAAAAAATGACTTAACCTTGGGAGTTAGTTTTTATCAGTGAAAAACTTGTGAAGCTCAAACAATTAACCTTCCAAACAGAATGTCAAAAATGTAATTTTGGTGATGGTTTCCAAGTCTCTACAATAATATGAGGTATTATATAGTAAAAACCTTTCTAACTGGAAGACAAACACATGACAGGCTGTATAACTCTAAGTCCTGCCTGTATTTCCTTCTCTGGTATGAAAGAATCACTTGCCCTAATGAAATAATCCTCTGTTACTGTCTAAATTCTTCTTTTCATTTGCGCTCTTCTTGAAGTAAAAAGATAGTTTTGGTCTGAAAATTAACAAAACATGGAGTTAAAAGTGAAGGATAGAGTCTGTCTCTTCCTCAGTCATAGGCAATAGGTCAACAAACAAAAAGACATTGACTTCTTAGCAAATAACTAATTCAATATCCTTCAAAAAGTCAACAATCAAAAAAAAAGCCCTTGAAATCTAGCTTGTCTTTTTTATATAGTTAGATGTACAAGGAGACAAACATTTTATGTTATTCAAAACAAAAGCAGAGCAGAAGATGCATACTGGAATACACCAATGCTGAAATCACATTCGGAGTATGAGATAGCCTGTATCTGAAGCACTTTAATATATTACACTATGGAAGATGATGTGTTTACTATAATAAATACCACTAATGTTTTATATGGCAAGTGACTTCATCTTATATGGATCCTCTGGAATGTTCCAACTTCCAATTAAAGATATTCTCTTTCATCTCTAAATAGATTACACCTTCAGCAGGTGTTTTAAATAGACAGAGGCTTGTAACCTCATAAAGAGGAAAAAAGGGGATGATTGGTCAGACATGGAAAGTGAAAGCTGGTAATTATTTTCATGTGACACACAAGAGCTGACTAAAGCTAAGCATCAGTTAGCCACTCCTCTTCAACAATGATGTCACCCCGTTCTTGCTTTCTACAAAATTATGATTAATAAAAGGGAAGGATTATTACAGTAACTTACTCTTAGTGGGCAAGGGGTGACATCAACAGCAGCTGAGCAAACAGACCAAACTTCGTTGTGTGTTGATGAGGGTTTTTTTTTTTTTCTCTAGCAATGACTAACAAGGGACTAACAGAATCTGATGGCACAAAGGGCCCTTGAAGCTGGAAAGACACTTCTGGTGGAACTTCTGAATTGGAGGCAAAATTTTAACTCTTCTGCTTCATTTTACAGTTGCAAGATGTTTCTGCTGGCCTGCAAAAGGCTCTCCCCTCTCTCTGTTCATTCAATTCGCACAGACTCAAAACTGGTCAAAAACTGCCCCAATGGCCTTTCCAACATCTGCTTCATCTACTGGTATTGTGATATCTTTATTCTTCATTATTAATTCTAGAATATCTTTACAAAATAAGCTTATGCATATTTGGAGCATGGATTTTAACAATGACAACACAGAACTGTCAGACATGTTATGTAGTATGCCAAGCCTCTGGTTAATTTTTGGAAGAATGCTGTGCTTAATTACATTTTCTTTTTCAAATTGATAGAGACTTAAAACAATCTTGTTTGCTAGTTAACCTCTGCAAATTTGCCTTCCCTAAAATTAGATTTGGCCACCTGGAAATATTTACCTACTGAACTAAAATGATCTTGTGAAAGCTCTAACCTTGTAAATTGAAGTCTTAGCCCTGTGGAGTAATAGCTTTTACATTGTGCAGCTCAGATTATAACTAGGGGGTGGTCTGAGAGAAGGTCAGATATTTTAGGCTCTTCCCTTCAAATTAACGTTTTTGTGCAAGGTGTACAGCAATTGCATTGATAATATAAGGCAATGACACTACTTTCAATTTCTCTGTCTCACGAGCACTAAGAAAACAGATCTGAAGGGGCACTGCAGAAGTTGGACATTAATTACCAAAATGTTCTCTGAGCTGGGACAATTCAAATCCCCGTTCTGAACATTAATTGAACAAAAGATAGAGTGTGCAAGCTAACCATTTCCTTGTCCAGACACTAATATCATTGTATTTCTCATTTTCACAAAGACTTCTTGTGAGGGAAACAAGCAGAATTTTCTAAACTGAATCGGTGAATAATAGTCCCAGTGGTAATATCTGGAAACTCAGCCAGAAGATGAACTGAGGAGTACTACAGATACTGAAGTGGTCAACCACAGACCGGTTAACTGTATTCTAAGCATTTTCCGTCAGAGGTTTTGTGCAGCTTGGTGTGATTTTAAAGTGCATAAGTGAGTAGCAATATGTTTTAGCAAGTAGGAAGGAAAACTAAGGAATCATGGTAGGTTCCCATTTCTATCCTGACTGCAGATTCCTTGGTACCCCTGAACAGCAAATTAAGTACTATGAGTAAGCTCCTATCTCATATTTTTAAAGTTAAGAAAGACATATACCTATTTCAAAGGATTTTGTGGTGATTAATCAGCTGATTTCTGAAGAAAATCTGTATACCAAATATTCATGCTTCCAGAGATCAGTCATTTTATTCCTTAAAGTCGCAGCTAGAACACGTTTAAAATACAAGTTCACATTCAGTGTGGTTCATACTGTATTTTAGCCTATTGGGTTTCAGAATACGCTTGGGAACAACATTTTTTTTCTGGAGTGGCCATATTTTCAGCAGATGCCTAAAAATATCTTACATCTGTAAGTCTAATAATTTACATCCAAATATGTCTATGTTTGCACATCCAAATAGCAAATTGTATGTAGAGATAACGTAATTAATTACCTAATTGTGCCTTAAGCAGTTATTTCGTGTCTGTGAGCTGGAGCACTCAAAAGAATCTACTGGGAGAGCTTTAACATAAAAGAATCATGTCCTGACTTTCACCCTTCTTTCTGAGTCAGATGCTGTCCCGCAATTCCAGCTTCACAGCCTGTTTCTTTTTCCAGATGCTGACATGCAGCAGACTTCCCATAAACGTCAGGACATCCGGCCATACCTGGGCAATTCAGACCAGCTTTGCAGCTAGACAGCAGAGGCAGTCTTTCCCAGTGATTCAGCTTCGAGACTATGAGAAAGCAGCCAAATGTATACAAAAAATGTTTTCTTAACTTCTCATCTTAACCAGAACTTGACGTACTGCTTCAACATCACTGGCTGAAGAAATGTTTCCAATTGCTGGTGATCAAAGTTAACCAATAATTGGATACAATTCTTAAAGCATACAGCAAAATGACTGTGAGGTGTCTGGATTGAATTTTTGTATATGACACTGTTTTCTGTTCTAGAGTAGCAGTTCAAACCCAACCTGTGTCTGTTGTAATTAACGTGGTTATTCACAAGACTTCCTTTTGTCTAGGGTAGATTTCTTTTGAAATTGGTGGTGAGAAATGGGCTTTCCTGGGTGTGATTCAGGGCAGGAACAGTTAGATCTTGCTCTGAATCAACTTCAGGAGCTTTCTTCTTTCCACAGCATGGAGACAGGAGTGCCTTACTACCACATAAGTACACTCTCCCTGAGTGAGCCTGCTGGTGGTCCATCTAACCCCCTTTTTTCCTTCCAAGAGTGGCAAAAGCAGATGCTATTTGGATAGGAAATGTGAGCCTGGCCACTTTCTGTAGGCCTGTCCCTTCAAGCTCCCCAGAATCTTCAATTGTTGTAATAAGGATGTTAGAGGATATGTCCCTGCCTATTCCCTCTGGTAGTTTTTAATGGACCTTTTTGAGTCTTCTGATACTGTCTGCCTCCACAGCCTCCTGTGGCAACAAATCCCAGAAGCTCACACTCCATTGTGTAAGCACTGTATCTGTTTTAAATCTTCTACTAGTTTCAACGAGTTCCCCCTAGTACTGCAGGATTTGGTGGATAACTGTTCAGCATTCACCTTATCTGCCATCTTCATGATTCTCTAAAACCCAAGGTTCTTTCAGCCTTCTCTTCTCTAAACTGCCCTTTAGTTTCTTCTTTTTAAGGAGTTACTCCAAAACCTTAATAATTTTAATGTCTCTTGTCTAACTCTACTATGTCCTGCTTCAGATGCACAGACCAAAACTGTAAACAACATCCACTTCGGGGGTACGCCATGTATATAGTGGCAGAATGGCACTCTGTGTCTTGGTTTCATGCCCTTCCTAACAAGACCAAATGGCTGTGTGTTACACTTTTAAGTTTGTAGACCTCTAAATAATACATCCAAGATTGCTCTCTCTCTAGCCTGCAGTTTCCTCTCATGAATACTTCCCTGAATGTCACTTCTAGATTGGCTGTTTGCAGATCTGTGTGAAAGGATTCACTCCTTTCAGCTCTGCTCCTACTCAAAGCAAAGCACTACAGCAGGCAACTCTGCTGAGTGTCTCAAGAACTTGTTGAGCCAAGGGTATGAGCTATTCTCTGTGTACCCAAGAGTGCGGGTGAGGAAGATTGTCCTGTGGCTGTTCCTGCTATTCTCTCCTGCAAGCAAGCAGATTAAATTATTGTTCAAAGCTGTCAATTTGATGGATCACGTGAGCTAAATTCAGTTTAAGGGGGAAAAAAAAGAATCAGAACTAACCCCCCCAAAAAGAATCTGCTTTATGAGAAACATCTGAACACTTCTTTGTTGTTTTTATACTTCCTAGATGCTTGGTTACTGTCCCTGAATGGGCAGCTTCAAAGGAGCAATTAAAAAATGTGTGCATAGATGCACAGTTGAGCCCTGTTTGCACACAAAAACTTTATTCTGAGCTACCTTATGTCACCCCTTTTAGCAGGAGTCATCATGAGGGCATGACACCAATAAGCAGACAATGAATAAAGAAAATAACTGTTTATAAGTTCATAGTTGGCACACAAAAGTTATTGAAGAGGAACTGATATTCTAGGCAACTGGCCATCACTGCTGCCTATCAACTCTCTGTTCCCTCAACTGTTACTGGGTGTTATAAAGCTCATGTTAAAAGCACTTCTCCAAGACTTCTGAGCTTGGCAGGTACTATTTCATGCTTACCAATAAACAGGCTTAAATCTAATAGTTCATACACATTGTAGTCTGTCCGCAGACACCAGGCAAGTAGGTATTTAACTGTCTACATGTTACATGTCCCACCTGCACTGAACTACAAGTATAAAATTTCAACCATAAAATGTGAAGTCATATGAGAAAAATTAGCGGAAGTGGATTAGTGAATTAAATCCAGATTTGAGGATCCTATATCCACTCCAAAGGTTCAGCTTCATGCTACCAAGTCAAATCTCTAGTGTTAAATCCCCAGATTTGAGGAAAAATATGAGATAAATTCTCAAAACTTAGGCAGGTTTATATTTGAACCTTGGATCTTAGGGTAATCTCCAGTGCTTCTTAAAATAGGAGTGGGAGATGGAGAAGGGGAGGGAAAAGTGTTATGTATAAGGACAGGGGTCTGCTTCAATAAATTATGGCTGTTCATTTTACTCCCTTCATCTCCCCACAAGTGAAATGTTCTCAGTAATTTCCTGTGCTTCCCTGAAAATAATCATTGAAGCCCAACCCATCCTTCAGAATATGTCTGTCTTGGACATGAGTCCAAACATTATTTTAAATATCCTCATGAAAATCAGTGGCCGTGTGAAACCAAACATCAGCAAGGGCTTGTTCAATATTTTCACCCCACAGATCTCAGAACAGATGTTGATTCTTTCCACTTTACAAAAGGGGACATGAGGTACTTGTCCTCAGCATTTGAGGGCAAAGCCGTAGAATCCAGATTTCCTGGTCCCTATCTAAAACTCTATACAGTAAACAGTTGTAAGCAGTCAGACTCTGTCTAATCATTTTTACTGCAGGATGTAGTTATTTTATCCACAGTGATTTGCTCCACAGAGGATTCACACTGACAAAGCAGCAAAAGTGTAGAAGATCTACGTATCCTTTTTAAGTCACTTGCTGGCATCCTTAATGTTTCACTTATGGCAATTTTCGGCTGGTCACTCTCACAGATGGGAATATCTGTCAATGTGTGACACTGCAACTTTTTCCAATGGCTTGTACATGATGAGTACGTAGGAAGATTTGGGAATGTAATCTTTTGTTGAGTTTAGCTCAACCAAAGGGGCAATCTTATGAGCTTCATTCAATTCCATCCTACACATCGTCAGATTTAGAAGTAATCAAAACATAACAGGCAAAATGTATCCTCATCATCAAGGGAGGTAAAACAAGATGAAATTGGACCTTTCATTCAAGATGAAAACTGGGATCTATTTCTGAAAGGAAAAGTCAAAAACCAGACGTTAATATGTAGAAGTTAAATTAAATAAATAGACTTTACATCAGATCTTCTTCTAATGTAACTCAATCTCTGAAGTCAGAAGAGCTATTACAATTTACATTAATGGTCCAAAGATCCTGTTGCAAAAGCAGTTGCAAATCTTTCTAAAACCCACAGGCAATGTTACTTTGGGAAATACATCAGTGAGTACTCATCTGAACAGCTTTTAAATAAGGCCTGATTTCTTGTTTCTCTTTCCATCCACCAATGGTTAATAGTTATCCGACTCAAGGCTTGATTCAACTGACTTCTGCTCCCACAGTTGGCACTAATTTAGGTGGCAGTGAGAGTTGGTCCTAGAAGCCAAAAGATAACAGGAGTCTCTACTTTCATTGTTGCATGTGCTGTGATTTAACTATCTGTAGTAAAAGGAACACAGAACAGAGAATTCGGGCTTGTCAGAGAAATAAAACCCTTTCCCATAATTTTGAAACTCATCCAAAGATATCCTCGATAAAACTCTACTGAATGAAGTACAGTTACATAAGGTATTATTTTGATGTATATGCTTTTTGCAACAATCAAATTTTCAACAGCATGCAAATTAAATTAGTGGACTTTCAATAATGGATTTAATGCACCTGTAAATGTTAAATACTGCCCCAACTTTAGCTATAAATTTTTCAACCTACTTGGAACCAAATAGAATCTGTCACCTGGCTGTCCCTCCCTGTGTAATTTGAATCATTGATGTGACTCTAATCATAACCTCAAAATATCTTTGAAGACAGCATCACTCAAGGTATTTTACACATTACAGAGCTCTTTCCCAAGAAAAAAAGATTACTTTTCTATTAATGTAGTGAAAAATCGCCTGTCAAATGAACAAGCTGAGTGAATGACTTTAGTTCTTAGAACTACTCTCTCCAGTTACAATTTATCTCCATACTCTCTCTACAAATTCAAGAAAATTCACTTTGTAAATAGGTTTACCACCAAATGCAAAGATTTGAACAACCTCTGATAATAACACATATTTGTATCATATTGCATCACGCTAATAGCATCATCTGTGTCACCTGGCAGATGTAGTAATATGCCTTGTTTTTTATTTTAAGTGTAAGAAGACAACGCATAGGCTAAAATAGTATGGACAGGGAATATTCTTGCTAAAGCTCACTGTTCCATAAGTTAGCAAGAGAAAGGATCAACGAATGTCATGTGAGAAGACATAGATATAGTTTAGAAAGAAAATTAATACATTTGCTTTTGGTAGTCAGATTGGCTTTACATAAGATTCTTGCAAAACAGAACATTTATACTTATCCTGCCCCCTTGCAAAAAGTGTCATCCATCAATATTAAAAAAACTCAAAACAAATCTAGAACTTGAAAACTATTATTTGCCCTATCCTCTAGACTGAGTTCTTATCCTCAGATGAACTTGATTTTTTGACCAGCTCACTAATTATTATTGAAATCACTGGCCTCTCTAAAGAGCACATAAGCATTTGAGTTAGTAGCAACAGCAAGACCAGCCTTAATTGCTCCACTTACATAAAAGCAGAAACATAAACCTTCTAAATATAAGTTTCTGGCATATCTTTTATTGCTATTACAGAAAAATAAGGTACAACAAAGTGAAATTCCAGCTGATTTGCCCAGAAATCTGTACCTATGTATTTTCTAATGGCTGTTCCTCAAAGCAGGAGTGGAGTTGTACGTGTACATTGTACGCAGTTCAGGATTCCAAAGTAGTCAGTAAATCACGCAATATCCACTGTGTGAATAATGAAGTGGCATTAGGCCACTTTTTATGGTTTGTAAGATAAAAATTCAAAATTAGGAAAATAGAGACAGGTTGCTGGAATACTAACCTTTCTTTCTCAGTCCCCTTTCTTTAGTTATTTCTGATCCATCAGTGAATTAAAATAGGCTGGTGAGCCAGAAAGATAGGCTGAGCATCACTCCATTGTTTTATGTAGTCTCAGTCAGTGGTATCAGAATTTAAATTAGAAATCCCAACTTCACTAAATGAGCAATGATTATCTGGACTCTGAAGCTGACAGAAAAAAAAAAATCAGAAAAAAAGAAAAAAACCCCCCACGAAACAACAAACCCAGTTACAGTCTTTCCCAAGAGCAATTGCCCTTTCTGGCAGGAAGGGGTAAAAATAGAGGCAGCTCATTAATATGGTTTGGCAGTGCTTAATGGCAGCTGGTCTGAAGAGTTAGATTAGTGGGTCTTTCCAGCAGTACTCCCGGACCACTGCCAGCAGGTGTTGCTGTGTTCAACAAAATGAAAAGAAGTGCGGGGGGGATGGGGAGAAAATATTTATAAAGGGAGAAATAGGTGTGAAAAAAAATTAGTCACTGAGTAAAGCTTTCATTAGGCCTTTGGTAAAGCTGTACACAAACTCCCCGAGGCAATAAGGAGCATGCTCTGAAATGAATGATGCTTTTCACTTCTCCTAAACTCCTTTCAGAAGTTATCCTGCACTATAAATCACATTCATGTTTGCTGTACTTCACTCGGTAGCTTTCTCTTTTTGTCACAGACCACACGCTTTCTCATTAGAAATTCTGACTCGCTGCTGTTGTGGGAGACGCTCCAGTGCGGCTGGGTGCTGCCTCAGTAGGGGTGTCATGGTCAGCAGCCTGCACACCAGCTGCTGCAAGTGGAGCACTGCACTGCTGTGAGTCCAAGGAGAAGATAACTGTTACTTTCAGGGCAATTTTTCCATTCTCTGTAAAATCAAAGCAATACAAGATCTCTTGCTGAGCACGTCTTCCGCCAAATTGCAACAGTCCCTGCCTGCACTAGTAGTATGTAACTAATTTCAAAGAATTTTAGGATGACAGTTAAAACCAAACTCAGTCTGGTCCTGAGAAGAACAGAATTGCAAGCTGGAAAAGTCCTTTGCCAAAACTCGGTTTTAGGACCCCATTAACAATAACTGCAAATAAGCAAGTCTTGCTATCCCTGAAAGCTAAAAAAAAAAAAAAAAAAAAAAAGGAAAAGCACCCCCAAAAGCCGTTTTTTCTCACAACTGGAATCACCAAAGTCATATTGCAGGAAAGCTCCTGAAACCTGTTTTAAGAGGCTTCAATCCACAGCCTGAAAACTTATTATAAGCATATTAAAAATGGGAAACAAAACAACCTATCTAGTCATATGTTTCCCATTAACTTCTGGTTTTTTGCTCATTCTACCAAAGCTGTTGTGTGAATACAGCACGCACACACCAGTTGGGATCAACGGTGCTATGAGGACTCCCTGGTATCACTGTTAACTGAAAGTTTTAAATCTTTCTTCTCTGATCCAGATCAGCCATATTCCAAGATAGCTTAAACTTACATTACCAGGAGGACATAAAAATACAATTATAAGTACAATTCAGGCCAAAAAAAAAAATTAAATCTGAAGGATGGGGATTTTCTGGTAATCAGTGGGTGTTTTGAATGAGTAAAGACTGCATGATCATGCCATTTGTCATAAACAGTACCACATAAAGCCAGTTATTATGTGTGTTTAAGAAAGGAGATGGATTTTGGATTTACTTTTGAAATTATATATATTACTTCTGTACTGCTTAATTAGCATAGTTATTTCTGATTTTCATTAATGTAAACTGAAATAAAAATTGCTTTTTATTTCACAAGTGTTAATATCACACTTGCAAAAAATGTGACCTGTCATTCATTGTAATTTATTTTTAGATGTCTAAACAGTTTTTAATAGTGTGATGCAATCTGCACGTCAAAAGCCAGAAGACTTGGACAGGAGCAATATGATTCATTTTTTTAAGAGCTTTAAAGGGATCCCAAGTTAAACAGAAGGAGATATTTGTTCAGAGACTGAATTAAAAAAAATACCACCACAAAAACTATCCACAGCAAAAGGATTCTTACTCAAATGCATTTTCCTGAATTTGAAAAGAGTCCAAATTTGCAGAAAGGTTATCTAGTATATCCTTAAGTATGAAAGAAGAACAAAACAATTTGCAAACTAGTAATTAAAGATCTGGCAAATACTATATTTGAACTAAATCAGTGATATCTAAATCTAATAATATTTATATCTAGCTATGCAATGAAACAAGTTGGAGTGTGTCTTCCTGACTCATAACGTTTCCTTTCAGTCTGATTTTAAGTTTTATTCTTTAAATGGATACAGAGATTACCACTACAAGTAGAATCCACGATATTTTGTCATGCTAGACAATTAGGAGTTTCCATTAGATAATTACCAGAAGTATGTCTCATACAGGAAAAACAGTCAATTGCTGATGTAACAGGATTAACCAATCCAGCACAGTGATCCGGCCCACTTACTTTTGACAGACGTTATATGTGAGTGTACACATGAGAACTACGGTATAAAGCTTCACATTATAAATACCACAAAGAGGAACTTCAGCAGTTCTTAATGCACAATACAGCAGTCTCCTTCTGAGTCAAGACTAGAGAGGTAAAACTTTAAATCAGCTTTTGTCTTTTAAAACTAAAACTTTTAATTCCTGTGCATGCTGTTGCATATTGTTAGGGTTATATTGAATGAATACATGTATAGAGCATTGCAGCTCATGTAATTTTTACAGAAAGAGTCTGACCCACCATGTATTTATTCAAACACTATGTATTTTTGTACATATATGTAAATGCATGTAAGTACAAATGAACTTGGATCAGTGGTATTGACAGACTCTCTTTTCGAAAGCAGGGTTTTTTACAAAGTGATGCTTTAATGATAAATCTGTCATCATCATGGAAGGGAAGTAAAATATACTATACCTATATGTACTAGAGGAATGTGATGTGTACCTCTAGTATATGGTAAGCAACTTATACTACACAGCAAGAACCCAAAACATACTTATGTGTATTTTATATTGATTTATGCCTATCCTTTTCATCAGACACTGTTGGGATAGGTGCTATATTAGAACTATAAATAACTCCTTTAATTATGTCATCTGTTAGTACATCTAATCATGAATGCATATTTTCATCTGAAATTATTTTTTCATCCAATTAAACTTTTAATTCTACTTCAAGCTGACTTTCAGACTTCATATAATTACCACAGACTTTGGGCTGTTCACAAGATCCAAGAAATTTTGATGTATTATAGTGAAGTTTGTGTTACAAAGATGTGTTTATAAGAATGGCTGCAGGGTTTATAATGCTGACAGACCTGTAAGTGTAACAGTATATAACAGTATAGCAACTGAGGTCAGTAAAACACAGATGAGGGTGTAGTGTGGATGCCTTGTAACTGTAAAAGACTTATAAAAGGGCTTAATTGAAAAGGACTTGTAATATATAACATTTGTAAAACTTTGGTTGGTTGTTCAATTACTCCTGTGTGTTTCATTTATTCTAACTATAATTCCTTGTCTGTCTCTTTGCCCATGTGCCTGTAGTCATCTCATGGAAATTAGAGACATTTCAAAGCTTATTTTTATAAATTACCCTTTTCCACCGTGAAATACAATGGTTGATGGTAGTATACTGAAAGTGGAATATTTGCTGGGTAAGAGGTAAGCACACCTGAGAAGACAGCGGTGTTTGAGAGAGAGAATGAAAGGAAGGAAAAGAAAAAGAGTAAATGCTAAAAAAGAAGAAGCTGTTCTAAGAAAACCTGTACAGGTTAACATCCAGAGGGGAAGAATCTCAAAAAGTTACAGTTATAGCCATAATTTTTCCATTTTTCATTACCAAATTCAAATCTAAGCAAGTTTGCTAACTCCAATTTTGCTGTGTAAGGAACAGAACTGAGAGGCTACAGAATGTACAGGCAACATGAAGCCATGACAGCGACATAGGGAATGCTTTTTCACTGCAGAGCAAAGCCCTCCCAAGCATAAACTCCTAAGGGGTTCCAACCATGGTTGAAACTCCTGCTCCTCGTGGTGCTTTAGATTTCTTTTAATTCCCAATGTCTTGTTCTAATATTACAGTTGCTCTATATGATTTAAATGAACGAAGCAATAAGTGCCTTCTAATAACAATGGGCCAATTGTAGAAGATTTTATGTAGCCTCCACTCAGACACAATTATTATTGGCATTGATGAGGGATTTGCTTGAATCAGAAGCAAGTATGATTTGGCCAGACGACATGTAACACTTTCAGCCTTCAAGGCATTTTTCAGGCATTGCTTGATTAACCCCAAACCTAAATATGTCTGCCTGAGAAGTTCTAGGCACAAAATAGCATAGAAACAGGGATATTTGTGGTGGGAGTGCACTACCTTCGCATGTCACAGACATGTACAGTACCGACTCGTGTTTGGGCTTTCAGTGCCTGGCTGCATATGGCAGCTGGGCAGTGTATCATGTATTATAGAGCCCTCTAAACAACAGTGTGATTTTGCGCCTGTCAGATCTCTTGCCAGTGTTGATAACCTCCAGCATTTAGAAGTGAGCAAAAAAGGTCTTTTCTTCTACTCAAGGTGGAATAATGTTCTGTCCAAAATATTCGAGCCCTTCCCCTCATCCCGAACTCATTCACAATCTATTTAACATCTCCTGCTATCCCTGATAATATCAGGCAGAACCAACAGCAAGGTGCTTGTTAAAGATTTCACTCTTTTTATTCATTCATGTTTTCTCTGCTTCATTAAGCCAGTGATACTGTTGAAGTAAAAAACCAAACCAAACCAAACAAAATGAAAGGGGGAAAAAAAGGGCAAATGACAGCTGTTGGGAGGAGGGTCAAACAGAGAGAGAGAAAAAAAGAGTAAATTTACAGGAATGAGGAGAGATTTTAGAAAAGGGGGAGGGAAGAAACCACGAGTAGTGATATTTGAAGAGAGGTGTGTGTTAGGGGAGCAATGAGCATAAGGAAGCCAGCCTGCCTGTTCCTCCCCCTTCCTAATCATAGCCTTTACTCACAGACAAAACTCCCTCCCTCTCTCATTCACTCACTCACTTTAGGCCAATCCGTCCTCTCTCTCTCTCTCCCTCTCTCTGTGTCTCTCTCCTACTCTGAGACAGAGTCAGAACTCTTCTCTCTGACAGCCACAAACATCTACAGCACTTATTGCATTCAGAGAGGGAACCTGCAAACAAAACTTCACAGAAAACTTTTGGTTCTTGTTCCAGAGAATTTGCTGAAGAGAAGGAAAAACAAACAAACAAACAAACTAAAGGACAGATGTCTTTGCAGAGAAGAGCAGAGTGAATATATTTGANCCCCCCAAACTGTTCGTGAAGGGGGAGGAAAAGCAGGGCCTTTTAAAAAAGGGAATCACAACAACTTTTGCTGCCAGGATGCCTTTGCTTTGGAAGAGAGGATTTCTCTTGGTGCTTTGCTGGATTATAGTGAGGAGTTCCCCAACCCCAGGATCCGAGGGGCACAGTTCAGTCACTGACTGTCCATCATGTGCCCTTGCCACGCTCTCAAAGGATGTGCCCAGCTCACAGCCTGAGATGGTGGAAGCAGTAAAGAAGCACATACTGAACATGTTGCACTTGAGGGACAGACCTAATATCACCCAGCCGGTGCCCAAGGCAGCACTTTTGAATGCCATTAAAAAACTCCATGTGGGAAAGGTGGGAGAGGATGGTTATGTAGAAATAGAGGATGATGTTGGAAGAAGAGCTGAAATGAATGAAGTTGTGGAGCAAACCTCAGAAATCATCACTTTTGCGGAATCAGGTGAGTGCTTGAAAATCAAAACTGTAAAATATCCTTTGTGACAAAACTGTAATTAACTTATTTTCTTCTCCTCAGCAATAATGTTTTCTGCAATGTTGTAGAATGAAANGTGCGGGGGTGTAGGTCTCTGAAGGAATTTGATTTTTCTGACTTAGTCTTGGCTACAGATTACACTTGCTAAACAGAGTCAGCCACACAGGGAGGAAGATCTCTAACCAATCTTGAGCACAAAGTCAGGCTGCTCCTCCAAACTGTGGCTGTGAAGCCAGAGTACTTGCAGTAAAGTATTGGATTGCAGAGTTGATGGTGAAAGAAAAAAGTCTGAAGCCTTTTGGGGAGTTTATCAAGACAGAAAGTGAGCTGCAAACTAGTTGAGAAACAACCCTTTCATGTACACATAATAGTGGAAGTTATAAAATCAGATGAAGCAGCTTTAACTTTTACAAATGAGAAGATTTTTTTTATTTTTTTCTTTTAATTTAAAACAGCATCTTCGGCAATAAAGAGTTGCAGGGACTGTCAGATGACTTCAATAGAATGGGACAAGTTGCTGCAACTGATCCAATTTGTAATGCAGGCTTTTGCATACTGGAAAAAAGATTCTGTCCCTAAAAGACTTCTGCCAAAAAAATGAAACCTTGGTAGGGTGTATTTTGAACTCTTTCACAGCTCCTTTACCCCTAACTGTTATGCAGTAAGAGCTCCGAATATATATGTTTACTAAGTAGTGCTTAAGACTCACATCAACTGCCTATAGGAAACACTCTAAAGTTGTACTTGTTCCTACATGAATAGGGCCAGAACTCATTTCAATTCAGTACATATGTATGTGCATCTGCATATATATCTGTTATTACATGTGAATATGTTTATGCATACATCAATAGCAGTATCTTGCAATAACTCTATCATCTAACAGCAACTTTTTATGATGCTGTCTAGCCAAAGCATTTTTCCTGTTGCCAAGATGGTTTTAAAAGAATGTCATTGTTTTGTTTGGTGCAGCATATGGTAGGCAAAGTATGCAAAGGAACTCCAAGCATTTTTGTTTAAAAGTTTGCTGCAGCAGTATAAACAATTAAGACAACACTCAGAGTTTCCAGTCCTGAAAACCTGTTGACTCAGATGTTCTGATTGCAGGGAAGCCATGCAGAAGTGTGCATGCCTTTAAGAGCAGACATTCCTGCTGGCTGTCTGATTTCCAACTGTACAAGGAACCCTTGCCTTTGGAGTCCTTGTCAATATGCGCATTATCAGTTCTTTCAGCATGACAGCTCAGGCTTTTCAGATTTTCCATCCCCTCCTCTTCAGAAAGCAGGCAGAAAGTGTCAATGCCAGAGGTCATTAGAAGCAGGGGCAAGTCAACATTATTTTAGAAACAAATTTATAAAAGCAAGGAAATCTCTAAGCTATCTATGAGTCGGATTCCCCACCTGGTTTTCAGCAGCTCACTCTGAGCACAGTGGAACACATATGGCACGAACAGTGGTTTCTCTTCACTATGTGAATCCCAATCATTTGTAAACACATTATTGTCTCTCCTGAGCTCTGACACAAAGGAATTTGGAATTTGATATATGTCTATGTACGACACCCTCCAACAGCGGGTCCCGAAGCCATTGGCTCTCAGAGTCACATGAGCAGCAAAAATCATACCATTGCCCACACATTGGCCAAGCATTCTGCCACTGATCCCCCCCCCACACACACACACACCAGCTACCCAACACTGACGCGTCACTCAGTTTGATTTACATAGCATTGTCCTACTGCTGCCAGCCAAATTAATATAAGACAACTTCTGCTATGAAGTTACACGGCTGAAGGACAGGGGCATTCACTGCGTTCTCATGCCTTTTCTTCCCTCTGCTGTCCTCCTTTGCACTACACCCGTCCTGGAAGCCAAGGTGGGAGAGCTGGTCTGTCCCTTTTTCCAATACCTGCTAGGCTTTGATTTGCTACAAGGGAGGAGCAATTAGCAACCTAGAAACTGAGCTCTGGGGTTTGGGATTATAATGGAAATGCTAAGTCCACTCTGTGGAGTAACTTTGAACTGCTGAAACACACTCTTTATCTAGAGCCATACCTGTTGTCTTGCTAATATCGGGGGATCTGTCACATTTTACAGGTGCCAATGCTGCAACAACTTAATTAAACTCCATCTGGGTTCTCTTCCCATTGTGCACTGGCAGTTTTAGTGTCAAATATTAAAGCAGTATTTTTTCCTGTTAAGGAAAGTGAGGCAAAAACAAAGGCAAGTGGCATGTCATATAGGAAGTATGAGTTAAAAAGACAGGAACAAAATATAGCCACATGGACAGTCCTCACTTTTCATTCTGTGAAGGCCGGGAATAATATGAAGAATTTTAAACATCAAGCAGGAGAATAAATGTGTTCCTCTCACAGTCAGGTTAATGTTCTTTCTGCTTTTCATGTGAAATTTCACTGTGTCGACAGAGGGCTATGAGAAATCAATGAAAATGAATGGCAGCATCTCACATTGTATCAAATAGAGGTCTATGAAAAGAAAAATAAGACTTAAGGCTTTTTGTTCCTTTGGATATGGCTTGACATAAACCATCCATTTCCCATACTTCTCAGAAGCCACTTTTACTACTTGCCTTCATAAAAAGTAGTATATCCATCTTTCATCAGCCATATCCTCAAACATATAAAGAAATAGAGTGAATGAACAAACAGTGCCCTTTGCATGTGGTTCTGGCTTGAGACTATTTTCTCAAATAGCAAAGTTCAAATGAACATAGACTTAGACAATTAGAGGGGAAATAAATGCAGTGAACTTGTCTGAAGCACAGGTGTAGTTATGTCCAGGAAATCAGCAAAACATTTGGCAGGTAGTTTTCACAGCTAACAAATCCAGACAGATCTCTGCAAAACTAATGACCGTGAGTATTGGGCAAAAGTTTACAAATGCACCCTACTGTCCTTTGGCAGTCTTACAAGTAAAACATTACAATTATTTTCTACTTGCATATCAAACTAAGATTACTAACCTCGATTAGTTCTGCTAAGAGGTTAGCTGTGCCAGAGTTCTGTGGGTTACTTCAAGGTCTTAAAAATAGTTTTGAGGAGAGGAGTCATATAATTTTGTGACAAGCAAATCCAACATGTTCTATAACAGAGATACTCAATACTTATAAAATATGACTGGCTACTAGCTCATTCATTATTTTAAGTAGATAGCTTGTTAGGCAGATGTGGGATTTTGCCAACTGAATTTGATCCTGGCAACTAAATTACCAATGAAATGGGTTGCTAACATCAGCCCCCGAGAAGGTGAAAGGAATTACTCTACGGAAATGCTGAAACCCAGAGATTTATTGTTAGGAGAACTGCTAGAGAGAAAAAACAAAACAAAACAACACACACACACACACAAATCCACAACCAAACAAAAAAACCAAAGAGAAGTCTGACAGCTGTGTAGACCACTTCTATGTACTACTTCATACTCAGTTCAAGGTGAGTTGACTTGGTCATGTGATGCCTACTTTCATGTACAGATGGATACATATGTATATATACTCGTGTCTCTTCCCAGGAAGATACCTACTCTTACACAGCCAATCTGGCAGCTCAGGATAAAAAAAAACGATGTACGGCTTATGTCTCTTTGTATCATGTCATCAATTGTCTTTTGAAAGCAATTGTATTTAGTAGTACAGGTAGTCGTGCTGTGTAAAGAACGGCCACGAGAGGGCACACTCCAAAGGCTTTTTGTTTCAAACAAGACAACCTTCCTTCAAACTCTTGTTTTACTCAATTGGATCCTGAATCTCAGAGATCTTTATGCTTATCTGTAGATTCTCAGAGTGTATGTTGTTACTTTCTTCTATTTTATTTAAAAGGCAGAGATTTATTGGAGTGGAAAACTGCAAGGAAAATAATGCAGGAAGTAAACAGGCACAGGGGAAAAAAGATAAACTGATCGATGCTAGAAGTCTTGAAAATCTAGAGAGCTCAGAAATAATCAATATAATTTTTTTACAAGATACTGAGAAATGTGACCGTGAATCATCATCTGAGATGATTTGCTCACATCTTTTTATAATAGCTTTTAGAAAACAAGCCTATTTCCTTTGATTATTTTTTACTTTGGCATACTATATTAAACATTTCAAGGTTAACAAATGAAAACAAGTTGCTTTCAGAAAAGGAAAGCCATTCTGTATTAATCGGAATTTAGGGAGGTTGTTTGCTTTAAGAACAACCTGACAAAGCACAGACCTGGAACGTGTGAACCAGTTTAGGAAAAGATACCTGTGAGAGACTGAAAGTACTGTATGTGTCCTTATCTGTGCGTAGTTATGCCCACAGTTTGTATGGCAATTCATTTGTGAATATCTGAATATGTATTTGCCTGTGTGTGTGTGTATAAACACACATATGTCCTTACATACAGGTATTGCAAGGGAGACATGCCTATATGTTCTATCTTTGTAGCTGTACCCACACCATTCCTACAGATAAGTATGTTCATTCATGTGTTTTCCTGTGTGCAGGTTATATCTATGCAGCATACCTGTAAACGATTCATGCTGAGGAGTCCTTACATCTCAATATGTCTATGAAAAGGCAATGAAAGGCTATGAAAAGGCAATCTCATTTAATGTAACAGAGCTTTGCAACATTGATTTAGGACCGAAGCTTAGTCTACTGGAGGCAACTGGAAATTCTGTTATTCATTTCAGTGGGTTTGTGATTTGGGCCTGAGTGCAGAGAAGTTAAATATTCTAAAGAAAAAAGACTTGCACCTTCTGATCCACTTAATTTTAGAATTTACAGCAAATTATTACATGTATGTACAAAAAATTGCTTCCTTTTTATAAAAGAAAAAGTCTCGGTGTTGTTTTTATCTTGGAATGTGTTATTGGTGCAAATAACGCTAAACTCTGGTTGAGCTATTTGAGATGTAAAGGCGAAAATCAAGTTAAAAAAACCTTTAATCAAACAAACACCTTTTTTGTTTCTAAATATTTAAAGCCATGTGGGGGAAGGGCTTTCAATTTGGAAAGAGCTCAAAGCTGTGGATGTAAAGTGCTTCCCTCCTAACAAAACAGCAGAACAGAGTCAAGGTTCACCAGAACTGAATTATTCCACATTCTGAATGACCTTGTCAATGCCTCTTTGGGTTAACTTTTCAAGAAAAGGTNCTCCCCCCCCCCCCCCAAGTGCTTGGGAAATAGTTCTTTTTCCTGGTTATCTTTTTTGGTTTATTTTCCTCTTACAACAAATCTCCATTTTCTGGAAGCAAATTGTAGGTGAGCATAAAGATAAGGTATTTGTTAATTTTGCGGTAATTTTTCTTTGTGTTGTAAGAGGCAACACTTAGGGGCAGGACTGAAAGTATGCAACTGAATGACCGGTCACATATGATGGGTAATGAATAGTTGGAATAAATCATTTGCTAGTGATCCATAGCCTGAATGTCATCCACACAAATGGCACTGTCTAATCGTGGTAATAGGACATTTGTAATAAGTCTGCCTAGGGGATAATTGCTAGACGATAACAGTGCTAAATTCACTGAATAAATTCTACGCTGCAAACAATTCATCTAATTCCAGTGGTCACTCATTAGTAAACATTTTGAGCAATTATCTCTCAATAACCATGTTCTTCTCTTCACTCTCTTTAGAGGAACCTTTCTAGTAACCTATTTTTTTTCTGTCTCCTGGGGAACGGAAATGAGAAGTGAAGGGAAGGATGCTTTTGAATGTAATTACAGATTGGCACGCAGTACAAATTCCCCCAAATCTAAACATAGGCAGTAGTAAAGTTAGCAACTAAAAAAGGAAAAAAAAGCTTGCTTTGTATGGAAAAACAGTTCACTTACAGTATAATGTAAAAACAGTACAAAATTAAGCACCGGTGAAGCATAGAAATTTAAAGCAACAGCAGCTTCTTACACAGTGAACATTTTTTAAAGGAAAATTTAAATACTCTATATTAAGAGAAATTGAGAATGTTGCATTATAAGGTCAGAAAGGATAATCACTCTTATTATGAAAAAAATTCAGCCTTAATAATTTAACAGCATATGGTAAAAAACCAAATACTTTTAATATATCTTAGGATTTTACTCAATAGAAGACTTTTCAGTTGTATAGTTTAGACTCTACCTAGTATACACATATAGTTTGAACTCACGGGGCTCGATCTTGAATCCTGCTGCAAATTGCAAATAAAGGAACCTTGACTGCATGGTTAAAGCCAGCCATACTGAACAAAGGATCCTTAGCCTCAGAGGAAGAGCACACTGGTGTGCAGATTTTTCCTGTGAGCCCAGCATGAGTACACCATGCAGGGCTGCCCCTCCAGTCCCCCCTCCCCATGCCTGGGTTCTGACAGGGTTCTGTCAATCTCTACATAGGCTCCTGTGCTGTCCTCAAATGCTGCTTGGGAGCAGGTACTGTGTGCATGAGCCCTCAATAGCCCTTCCCGAGGTGGAGAAGGCTCCCTTCTGCTTGCCTGTTCAGGTTTCTCTCCTAAAAATATATGCGAGCACTAGTAAAGAGAAAAACAGATATGAGAAAACTCCCATGTTATATATACTGATGCTACACTTTCTTTCCATTCAGTAACTCCTTCCATTAAACCTTTTACCATATATGCACTACTTCATAGGGCTTGTGTTTTTAACCATTTCTCACAGCATTTGCTGGTGTCATTTGCACTGCTAGACTGCTCTTTTGGCATCACAGCCCTCCTGGAAGAGACTTTGCTCAGCAACAAAGCAGAGGGGTGGCCTCTCCAAAGTTTTGGGAAAAGGGGATGAGGAAAAGCAATAAAAAGTAATCCCTTGTCTCCTTTTTCAGCTGCTTTCTGCTATGATAACAATCCAGGCTGTTGACATCGTTGTTCATATGAGCGTGGAAGTGATGAAGGCATTACTACTGTTGGTCTGTGGGTCTTTCCACAGTAGTCAGGCAGGAGGAGCAGGATGATTAGAAATGGAAAAAGACCCTTGCAAGTCAGCTATGGCAGATGTAAAGACAGGACAGGAGGAGGAACAAAATCTAATTATGGAAGCAATACCACCCACAATTTTCAGGAATGTCCCTTTTACCTTCAGTTAGATGAACAGTCTATATTTTCAAAGCTTTGATCCTGACCATTAACTCGGACCTAAAAGGCAAGATTGCTAAATCCATAAGCAGTATCTGGAAAAATGAAATACAGAGATTTTTTTTTAATTATTTTTTTTTTTTGTCTCAGAACATTTGAAGAATTTGTTTTATTGTAGGATCGAACCTTTTGGAAATAAAGATCCTGTTATAAAGTGAATGTGCAACCATAATAAGCCAGATCCAGAGATCTCAATTCAGTTTTAGCACAGGCCAAAGTCTGATTTCAAAATGAGCTTGTCTGAGCATAGTGACCTCTTAAAGACTGCAGAATTCATACCATTGCTGCTGTGTGATCGTGACAAACTAGTTGGGAATGTGAAGAGAATTCAGAAAAGCTTCATTTTTTCCTAATGTGAAAGTATGCTTTTTATCCCCAACTTTGCATCATTCCCAGTCTCCTTCTAAAAAGACCTGTGAAAAGGAAAGTTTTTTCTGGTCACTATAAATCCTTTTATTAGCTATGCAGGTTTGAAGTCTCAGAATTTTTTTCATTCAGAAATATGCTCAGATAAGCTCCCTTCATCTTTTCTGTTTAGAATCTTAAAACACCATTAATTTATGAAAATGTAGCTAACCACATCCAGAGAGGCTATTATTGTAACTAACAAGCTACAGGGAGGTTGTTATCCCTGTATAAGGGCATGCCTTAGGCTACCTTGCTGAAGCTTACTTCCCTCAAGTAAAGAAAAAACTAGTACTCGTGCTTTCACCACACTGTTCAAATATTTTTAGTAATGAGGAGCGTTTGAAAAACTAATTAAGAGGGTTCTTGAGGTCCTGTTACTTTCATGTAATATTTGTCAAAAAGAATGTTTGCATTGCTTCTGGCCAGTGCATTAGCTAATATGAATATTTGCTCTTACAGATATGTCAATTCAAAACTATTTTCAACTATCATTAGCAGGGAAATAGCAAAATGTTACCATGCATTAGCACTTACACAGTATCACAGTATTCATAAGGTTGGAAGAGACCTTAAAGATCACCAGGTCCAACCCATAATCTAATAGCCCATCAATTAAACCATGGAACCAAGTAACAACGTTAGGTTGTTCTACAGCACAGGACTGCCTGTCTTTTCAGTTTAGATGGGTCATATGGCTTCTTCCCCAGTTGAGGTAGGTCTGCACACTCCACCCGCTTTCTCCAGAGAAAATGACTGGATCAGTTTCTTGTGTCCATGTCCAGCACAGTTGATCTGCTCATACACAGGATCCCTTCAAATGCCAGAACTGTTGTCTGTAATCCAGCTTGGTTTCTCACAAATACAGAATAAATGTTGCTATTCCTAGCAATACATGCTTATTCCACACATCAGTGTGTGAGTCCTGGGTAAAGAGAGCAGCTATGTGCCAGAATACCTTCAGCATCTTGGTCTGAAACATCTTTTTTTCCACCAAGTTTCCTCGTGTAGAGGCAGCAAGCAGAACGGGTTGGATGGAGAGTCTTGGTGGGCAGCAAACCACTCCTAGCGCTTCACCTGCCTTCAGGTTCCCTTGAAGCCCAGGTTCCCCTCAGAAAGGGTTTTTGAGGGCTGTGCTAAAGTTAGAAGCTTGCTTTAGAAGAGAAAGCTGGGGAAAATGAAGCCACAGACTGGCTGGTCCTCACAGGCCTTAAAAGTATCCATTCTCATAGAGAACACTCTGTAACATTCCTACTACAAGACAACCAGCCTTTTGGACCAGACTTCCTAAGGACTAGACGAATGTAATTGTACACCTCCTCATGCTCTGAAACTGAGTCAGGAGTGGGATTAATATCTATCACTTGACCTCTCCTCCACACAGCTGGCAGTTTTGCCATAGTTTGATTTCCAGAATGGGAAAAAAAATGGTGTTGGTGGGAACAGACTAACAAACTATCAGTCATTGTTGGTGGGAACAGACTAACAAACTATCAGTCATTATTGAATCAATCTTAATTAAAAAATAATAGAAAACCAGTAACTTCGTCATGCCTTACAGTACCGGTCAGCTTGCTGTATCTTTTCTATAGGCTACTTCCTTTTCTAAGGCATAGTCTTACTGGTTCAGGTAGCTTCCTGAGAAATTAATGTAATTCACTTTGGAAAATGGTATCAACCACCTGTGAGAAGCAGTTAACATAAACCGTGTGTTTCCCTATCTCAGTGACAGTCAAAGTCTACAAATTCACATTCTCACTTAGAGGAAAAACAAGAACATAGGGCTGTGCCCTTTGAACACTGTAATTCAGAACCATCTGTCTCTTTGACCTTAGGGAGTGCCATAACAGAAAGCTGAATGTGTCAGTGCCAGTACTTTATAGAGAAGAAGAGTAACAGGTAGCTCAAAGGTCACCATGGACTGCCCACAAACTTCAGAAATCAGAAACTTGAATTAGCAGGCATACATAGGGTAGATGTCTCTTGTGATTATGCTCCAACTTCTTTCTCTCCTGAGAAAGTGTGAGCAGAGAGATAGTCAGAAAGCCCCTACCAGTGAAGTTCAGTGGCAATGGGAAGCAATGAGAAAAGCTTTGATATGGCGAGAGCAATTTTTCGCGTAGGTGTCCAACTACTTCTGTTTTGATCACTGCTCGCTGTTTTTAGGGTGCAAAGTTCTGGTTCACTGACAAGCAGAACTACTTCACAGAAAGTTTGGTTAACAACTGTGGGGACCTCAATTATAATATCAGTGAAAAATTGAAAATTATGAATACTGGTTCTGTTTTGCTAAGGTAAGATACCTGTGCATGGCAAATCTGTGACCCTAGTCCAGCGTGGCCTCCATGCTCAGAAAGAACAAAAGAGGCCATCAGGGTTTTTTTCTTTGTCAAGAAAATAGAAAAGTACCTCTCTTAAAAGAAAAAATATCACCACCATCCCCCAGCTAATTCATTGTCTCTTTTTTCATGCTCTAGTGATCAAATCATTAAACAGCCCTCATTATTCATTCCAACTTCTGCCAGGGATATGAGCTCTGTATCAGAGAAACACCTCCTCACCGTCACAATCATCATCGTGACATCTCAGCAAGTTGATACAATTATGCCAGAGAACTATCCTCATAATCATACAGTTCTTTAGCTCATTTCTCAATGTATTCACCATTACTATAGTCACTGAAAGTACAGTGTGTTAAATTAAGAACAGGATCTACAGATAACATCTCACAGGATGAAGAGTCTGCCTGCTGCAATTCTGCAATTCTTTACAATATAACTCTGCAAATCTCTTAAAGCTGAGACTCATATTTTAGCATCTGTTTGTTTTTGAAGCAATTGATGTTTACGACTCATTTTAAGATGCATATGAAGAATGACATTTTACTGAAGGAGAAAGGCCAAACCTCTTTCCCACATAATTTCCAAAGTATTGCTAAAGAATTGCCAGTACTGTACCTCATTCCCTATGTCACCCTTAAGGCAATAGCCATTAGGTGCAGATTTTTATGCATATGGTACATAAGGACTGCCATCACAAAGCCTTTCAGTTAACAGTGATCACAAAAACAGTTTAGGTAAAGGAACTATTAGCAGCAACTGGTGCTTATTTGTGATGAGATGCTTTACATTGATGACTATATTGTTGCTATAACAAAATGCTCTGGTTAAAATCTTATGCTGGAAAACAATAGGCAAATAAATGATTTTATGCAGAGAATGTTCACAAAATACAAGCTAAGGAGGAGGTGAGGTAAAGGAAGGTTAGAACAGAAGAACCATAAAAATTTAAAAAGCCAAGTAGAAAACCTAGGGAACTTCATACCTGTGGCAAAAATAACAGAAGTCTCTTTAACAGAATGCAAGCAGACATACTAACAAGTTCTTCCTGTCTATTTCCATTTACCTAATCAGGCACAACCAAGAAAATGTTGCACTTTGAGATTTCCAAGGAAGGCAGTGAATTATCGGTGGTGGAACATGCTGAAGTGTGGCTCTTCCTGAAGGTCTCCAAAGCCAACCGGAGCAGGACAAAAGTCACCATCCGCCTGTTTCAACAGCAGCGGCAGCCCAAAGGCAACTCTGAAGGAGCAGAAGATATGGAGGATGGGGGACTGAAAGGTGAAAAGAGTGAGACTTTGATTTCAGAAAAGGCCGTGGACACTCGTAAGAGCACTTGGCACATCTTTCCTGTCTCCAGCAGTGTCCAGAGAATCCTGGACCAAGGCAAGAGCTCTTTGGATGTGCGGATTGCCTGTGACCTTTGCCAAGAGACTGGAGCCAGCCTGGTGCTACTGGGCAAGAAAAAGAAAAAGGAAGATGATGGGGAAGGGAAAGAAAAGGAACCTGGGGAATTCACAGGAGAAGAGGAGAAGGAACAATCACATCGACCCTTCTTGATGATGCTTGCCCGGCACTCAGAGGACCGCCAGCACAGGCGACGGAGACGAGGCCTGGAGTGTGATGGCAAAGTCAACATCTGCTGCAAGAAGCAGTTCTTTGTCAGCTTCAAGGACATAGGATGGAGTGACTGGATCATTGCTCCTACAGGTTATCATGCCAACTACTGCGAAGGAGAGTGCCCTAGCCACATAGCAGGCACATCTGGTTCATCATTATCTTTCCACTCCACTGTCATCAACCATTACCGCATGCGGGGCCATAGCCCCTTTGCCAACCTCAAGTCATGTTGTGTGCCCACCAAGCTGCGGCCTATGTCCATGCTTTACTATGATGATGGCCAAAACATCATTAAGAAAGACATACAGAATATGATTGTGGAGGAATGTGGCTGTTCGTAAATGCATATGTCCTCAAGACCCTTCTCATTGAGAAGAAAATGTGTTAAAAGCCCAAGAAGAGGAAAGACCAGATATGGTATAACCTTTTTTGAATGAAACAGTCATCAAAAATAAAAGTAAAAACAAAAGAGAGAGAGAAAAGAGAGAGGGGGAAAAATATTAAAAAGAGACTTATGGAGGAACAGAAAAGACTTCAGCTACAAAAAAGGAAGAAAGCTTCAAGAACCTGGGCTTGAATAAGATACATCTGAATGGCGGTATGGGTTGGGGATTTCCCCCTCCTTTCAGTATGCTCCTTATCTTATTTCATAGTATCCTAAACATTAGCTATTACTAGGGGAGTTTTGTTCCCCTCAGTTACCCATCAGTTCAAGTCATGGTAGCAGCTCATCTAACCTGCAGCAATTTGGACAAAATCCAAAATGTCATTGAAAAGCCACGTGTATGATCACTACAGTCACTGGCACTTTCTCCCTCCATATTTACAGAGCAATTGAGTTGGTGTGTAGTGTTTGTGTGTATACATATATGACTATGTATTTGTGTACATATCTCTATACATACAGACACTATATGCATATATATAAAACATTGATCAAGGGACAATAATGTGCAGGTGTATACACCTTCATCTTCTGCACTATATTAAAAAAAAAAAAAGAAAAAAGAAAAATGAAGAATAAAAATAGAATAAAAAATGAATGAAAGAATAAAAGTTATATTCTGTAAAGGTGCTTACAATGTTAGAACTATGCAACCTAGTTGGTTTGAAACTGTTTACCTGTGAGAGAAAGAAAAAAAAAATCAGAGAGACTTTTTTTTAAATGGAAGTAACTTGTTTTAAAACAAAATCTTCAGTGAGAGATACTTGAAAGGAACATGTTTGTCCAGTTACTGGAGTCAAACATTTCTATATTTTGTAAAAAAAATTTTTAATCGTTTACTATTTGCACTACAATGGTGTCTGACCTGTCTAATCCTTATTTAACAAATATTTGCAAGGGAGGGTGGTTGGGTGTGGGAGGGGTTGAGAGCTGCACTTATTGTGAGCTATACAAGAACTGCTACAGCACACAAAATAGCTATTTTTATTATTATAATAATAATTATTATTATTTTGTACCTTAAAATGAATAGACATATACACCAAAGATGTTTGTATGAGCCTCTGAAAAGTCTGTTTGTGGTTGGTACCATTCACCTGTAATAGGTTAGTGTTTGAATTAAGGGTCAGTAGGTTGAATATTTGCTAACCAGTTAAATTCAAATAGTGCCCTCAACAGAAAATTGCCATTTGAAGTAAGCTCAGAAAATCCCTGGGATTTGATCCAAACTGCTCAGATCTGAGGTCCATCTAAGCATAGTTGTACTCTTTTGTATGTACAATAGTAAACTTGGTCCTGATGCACAGCAATTGTGCCTTGTTGGGAAACAACTTTGGCCAAGTCATATACATATATATATATATATATATTTCTATATGTACATATGTATGTATACACAAGGTATAAGCACTTCTGGCTTCATTTTACTGCTCTTAAAGCAATGACTGCTTATATGCAGAACACAGTATGTTTAAAGAACATTGGTTTCTTACTGCCAGCTGGGAGGCTACCCATTCAAAATGGTTTTTGAGTGAGAGAAACCTTAAGTGCTGGTATACACTTAGAAAGTGTTGATGTAAAATTGCAAGCAGCTTTGGGCCCTGTCCACCATTGCCCCTGCAAATTTACAGAAAATGGCAGTTGTGGTAGGATTTCTGTTTGAAATACAATCTTTTCCAAAAGACTGGCTATCTCAACCACCGCCATCTAGCATGACAACACTTAATGGGTTTGCGCATCACCTGTAAGACCTAATTTTCAGTGTCAACACCTAACCTGAAAGGTCCAACCTGTAGGGCATAGGTAGATAGATGTTTTTTAAAATTTTTTGCTGTCATATTTAAAAGAATGTTAAACTTACCACATTTGTCTTTTGGTAGGGGGAGATGATAAGAGGGAATGGGAGAAAACTTTAGGCCCTGTTTACACTGAGTTTGATAAGCCTGAATCTTCAGACTTTCCTAAGTTTGCTGAACCAAGCCCCTGTTAGCTGCCTTCTGGTGGGACAGGCGTCAAAATACCTCTCACAGAAAGAAGCACTAACGTGGCTCCCTGACTTGATGAGAGCATAGTCTGTTAAAAAAAAAAAAA